>JAXBDA010000390.1:0-89371 GCA_036023075.1 Gaultheria prostrata | reverse complement strand
TCTCTACTCATACCCCTCTCTCCAATCATTATTTTCATTTCTCTCTCTATCTCTCTCCAATTATTACACCTCTCTCTAATTATTACTTTTTCCAAAAACCCATCCAAACACTATCTCAAAAAAATTTTCAAAAATATTCTTCTCAAAATTCTAAACCAAACACAGTGAATATTTTGCTCTACGGGCTTGTCCATTTTGGTCAAATGATTTAACGAGATATATTTTGTGCAGTGCCTTTTTATGTAGGCACCTCAAGTTGAGGAAGTTTCATCATAAATCTGGTACTTTGTATCAGTTGGTTCTTTTATCTTCCAATCTGTAGAGGAAGGAAAAATATAAGAATTTGGACCGAAATTGTGATAGTTGAGTCCCTCAAGGCCATAAATATAGCGAAAATTGTGATTTTTTTAATTGAAGTCGATCTCCTATTTACGTATACGTGTATTTGTAGGTTTGTATGTTTGGAGACAGTGCAGTAGTTCTTCTATGATTTTTCTGGATCCAGTAATGTCCAGTGCAGTAATTGGAGTACAGAAATTTAGTTTTTTTTCCCCTTTCTGAGGACAGTGATTTATCTATGTTTACATTTTTTAGTGATATTTTGATTAGATTTTTGTTAAAATTACTTTGGAATTAATCATTTGTCTCAAAAGGAATTGAAAAGATGTTAAAGAAGAAGGACCAAAATTGAAATAGTCGACCCTCAAGACGCAAAATAATGTCTTTTTCATTAGCTACGTAGAATGAACCACACAGAAGCGATTTCGAACATTGCTATGTGACATGATTTGCTCCAGTATTGGTTTGTCGTGGTATCCGGCCTTAAGAGAGATATTTCATCCCCTCCGCTTGCATTCGCCTTCAAGCATTCTGATTCATGTGGACTGATGCCCATAGCCAGAGAACAATTAAAAGAAATCGATGAATGTGTCCAGACCAGAATAAGCGCTTTCCTTACTCGATAGGGGCTAGTGCTGGTTTGATAACAAGAAGAGGAATGAATATCAGGTTCAAAGTCAAGTGAAACTGTGAAAATGGCATCAAGATCCGTTTCTTGTCCATAGTTTTGGACAAAAAAAGACAGCAGAATCTCACATCAGGATACAGATAAGCACGTCCTTTCTTGTTCTGGAAAATAATTGATCGATCTACATCAGTTGTTGCAAATTGCGGCGATGTTTTTGCTTTGATGATTCGCAGGTTTTCTGCCTTTTACTATTTGATTTAAGTATTTTGAACCTCCCGAACTATCCCGTGGACTTGACTTGACTCATGGACAGTTACTCACATTGCATACTTTTGGAAATATTTTGACAGCTATTGCATTTGGGTGTAAACTTGAAGAACTTTCCTATGAAGAACTTTCCTACAGGAACAGTACCTTCCACATTTGCCATCTCGTTCCATCTCGGCATTGCAGCAGTTCTCTCGCTCTATATGCTTTTCTGGCGAAGGTATGTCTCTTACGTTGAACTTGTCCTCCTTTGGAAACTTTATGTAGCTTTGTTTCATGGTAGTACGGGGTAGCATTGCCTCGAGTCAATTCTAATAGACTTTGATTCTAACAAGCATCCCCACTCTTTTCTCTGTAGTTGGATCTGTTCACAACGCTGAAAGCGCTTGGTTTCTTGGGCATCTTCTTGATGTTTGTTGGACACAGGACCCTTTCTCACCTTGCCTCAGCATTAGCCAAGTTTAAATCTGCATGAGAAAATGAGAGTTTTTGTTTGCTAAGAATTGCATTCAGAATGAGGAAATACACCCCTTAAACCAACATGTAGGTTCGATTACATTCATTAAGTTTTGTCAAAAGTTACATTGAAATGAAAGCTTCCATCCTCCAGGTCCTATTCTTTCCATGATAACTCAAGATGAGGCATTTTCATCTTTATGGAGCTTTAGATAGAATAATAATGAGAATTTCCCGATAGCTACTTTGTTTTCACTCAGATTTGTAATCATTTTCTGGTGAGTATCTTTTTTTTGAACGGCAAAAATTCTGGTGAGTTTCTTGAACTGGGTTTGTGAATCATTTTTTCAAGGAGGGACCTGTGGTCTTGAGTTCCTGTTGAGTTATTTCGGAGAAATTTTGATCTTTTTGCCTCATTGAGACGATTTATTGTTTCACTGATCTGAGCTGAGCTGTTGGCTTCTTCGAATGTATTTAAATGGAAAATTGGAATGGGCGGTGCTTGAATCTACTACCGAGTTTTTGTTTCTAGAAAAAGAAAAACAAAGAAATATGAATAAGCATTATTGGTTCAAAAAAAGATTGCACCAAAAAAAGATTGTGAAAATAGAGAATATTTTCGGCTTTTGTGCAACACTCATATTCTGATGAATATTAGCCTAATGACGCTGCATTCTATAACTCATTTTTTCATCTTTTAAGTCCTAAGGTCGGACTTCGGAGATAACTGAATGGTATGTGACATTTCACTCCAAAAACCGCATGGCATTTCAGGAGTTGCCCTTTGGAGATAACTGAATGGTATGTGATATTTCACTCCAAAGACCGCATGGCATTTTAGGAGTTGTCATTAGACAATTCCAACGAGACACTGTTTTGTTGATTTACTGACATTTACGATTAGGGCTGGCCCTGGGCATAGGCTAACAAGGTGGTCGCCTAGGACCCTCAGTTTTTGGACTAATAAAAGGGCCCCCAAATTTAAAATCATAATAAATATTTTTTATGTTGAGATTATAACAAATGCGATATCTAGCTGCCTTGGTTGGATCCGTGTTCTACATTCTTGATGATGCAGGTTCGAATCCTATTATAATCACCTTAAAGGTCACATCTTCTGTGTGACAAAGACCATGCCACTGAACTACGACACTCTCTTGTGACTACTGAAGAGCAACTAATAAATATAAAAACAAATATGAGACCCTATTTTCAAATTTTGCTTAGGGCCCTGAAAATCTCAGGACCGGGCCTGTTTACGATTCTATTTGAAAGTTGCGATTTTATTTGAAAGTTGCGGAAAGAAGTGGAAAATAAGAGAAATTAAAAAAATTCCTCTCACTTGTTTGATTTCCAAGTAGAAGGAGAAAGAAAAAGGAGGAGGAAGGACAAGATAGTGAAAATTAAGGACTCTTTTTCTCTTCTTCTGTCTCCAATGTGCAAATATTTTCCTTCCTCTTTCACAAAATCAAACAAAAGAAACAAAAAGAGTTTTTTTGCCATGTTTTTCTCATTTCTCATTTCTAATTTTTTATTTTCTCTTATGTTCCGCAAGTTCCAAAAATTAGCTTTTGATCATAATTTTATACCGTTTAGATTCATCTCGTTGAGACAAACCAATAAATCACAAAAAATTTGATGCAAAACTAACAAATATAATTTTTTTTTAAGTAAAAACAAAACCAAAAAACCGAAAAATCAGTTTATAGTTTTTTTTTTTTTTTTGCCAAAGCACCCGAGTTTGCATAGGTATATCCCCGCGCGCGCGCGCGTTCTCGTGTGATTATTGAGATGCAGGACAAACTAGGGTTCTCGGCGGCAGAAACAAGTTCGGTTGATGAAAACAAAAACGAAATGGAAAATACTCCTCCGTCTTCTTCTTCTTCTTCTTCTTCCATGGGATCGTTAACAGGCAATAAACGTCAAAGAGACGAAGAAACAGTTCCCGATAGCCAGGCCTCTGATCATGCTCCCTCACTCGGTCTGTCCTCCCTTTTCTCTCTTTATGTGCAGTATTAGTAATTTGCAAAACTGTTTTCTTCTTTTTTTCGTTAAGTAATTTGCAAAATTGTTGCTTTTGCGCAGAAGATAGTTTGACGTTTAGCGATACTTTGGTTGCTCTTCGTATAATGCGCGCTCAATTTCCTCTCCTCGACAAGGTATGTTTTCAATAACATGTGTCTTTCGATATCAATTCGGGTATGGATTTGCAGTCATCCATCTTTGTGGTGGTTACAACCTGAAAGTGGTCAGTTGTGGTTTTAGGTGTTGGTTGATTCCTTGATTTCTTAAGAAAGAATTGGATGAATAGTTGAACATACGCGTGATGACTGATGACAAAGGGAAACTGACACTTTGAAGTAAAAACCAAGTCTTTTGTTGAAAAAAGTTACAATCCTGAAAATTCAGGCCTTCAATTTGAGCATTAGGTTAACTGCTTGCTATTATGATGCATTGATGATGACACATTGACACTGTACAAAGGGCATGATGGTTGAGCTCGTCAACAGACTTTTCTTATGGGTTGATTGCCCAATTTAAGATTTTTATGTGACAAACACGGTTTTTGCAAGGCTTCTTACCATGCCTTTACATATAGTAGACACACACAGTGACAATCATTTGGTTTTTGCAGGACTTCTTACCATGCCTTTACATATAGTAGAGGCTGGGTGCACGCAATGCATGTGCAACTCAAATTATAGAATAACCACTCAAGTTACAATCAGACAAAAAATAGTACAAGGTGGGAAGCAATACTTATGGGCTTCAGAGTGCAGTAGCATTTCAGAAAACCGGTTCTACCTCCACAATAGGCTTCTCTTCCTCTCACTGGTCAGAAGTGGGTTGAATGGGCAGTGTGTTGTGGCCTTGTGGGTGCTATTGAGTAAGGTTTTGAAAGGGGAAGTTATGGCAGAGAACTGCAGCAGTTAATAGGAAAAATGGCCCATGTGGCCATGTATGGGGTTAGATGGTAGATAACTGCCATGTTAAATTACAAAGTTGTCCGCAAGACTTTAAAGATGTATTCACTCGAATTCATGGGCCTTTTTGGAGTGGAAAATGTGAGCCAGCTTCAAAATTTGTCCACACCAAAAGAGTGCTGAATAGATGCATTTTGTACTGTTGCGTCTTCTGCACTTGTGAGTACCAAACAGATGAACCACAGTGGCAACTTGAATCCCGTTAATTTTAATTTGATTGTAGCACAATTTAAAGTATTGTGCTACTAGTAACTTTGAACTTGTCAGATGGTTGTCTTTCATTTGTCCTTGGTTCTTTGAGCAACGTAGTGGCGCCTTGTCTAGTCCAATTGTGGAGTTTTCAAGTGATATTTATCTTTATCTTTTTTCTAACTTTCCTCTCTATACTATCAAAATTGGTAATATACTCGATTGGATCTGAATTTATTACGTTGAGACTTGGACGCCTAATACTACGCAATTCATTTACCCATTCTATGGAGTCTATTGGTGCTTTTCAAATTTACAGTTGCTGTTGTCAATTATGTTTTTTTTTTTGTGTGTGCGCGCGTGTTCTCAGAGGTTACTTCTCTTGGCCAATTAGTTTTTTTGTACGTTTGCAACACTACTAGGGATATGCTTGTGCATATGAACATTAGTCTAGTGTCTGCTTTCTATCTACTAAGAACAAGTGCCTACTTTGTAGGTTTAGCTAAGGTTTTCCTTGGAAACCTCTTAATCCTTTATTCATCTTTAAGACCCACATTTACTTTTAAAAATGAACATGTCAAATCCTTGCTACCATAATTTTTTTCCTGGAAGGTGTTAAGTAATTGGCAGTTCATATTTTTCGTTTGTAGTTTTAAAATTTTGTGAATGTGTTATTTTTCAGGTCTCAGTTCAGCCTTTTATTTTGCAATCACAATTGTATAGCAGCATAAAGGACAGAACTCAAGTGGACAGGGAACTAGAGGTCTGTGACATTGAAATTTTAGAATTTCCTTTGGACATATGGCAATCTGTTTTATGTTGTTTTTACTGAATTTACCTACAGTAGCACAATGTGGAATGGATCCGAAGTTGTCAAAATCAAGTTAAATTTAATTAGCTACAAAGTTTCGTAAGCTCTCATGAGTTGTGTATGATTTAATTTAAGAGAAGTTGTCGAGGGTTTTTCTGTGTCTTGGAACAAGAGTAGATACTTCGTGAATACAAGTGTAGTTATCGGGTGCAATGGTGGGAAGCTCCAAATGAGACGGATGACATGGTGGGAGATTAGTTCTTATTTGTTTATTTGTTTATGTTACTCGATGCCATTTGGGGCTTCTTTATTGATAGGTGATGTTAAGGAATACAATCCCACATGTTTGGGTATGGAATATGTGATCACTTAATGTAATATTGAGACTTCTCCACCTAATAGACTAAGCTTTCGGGCGGGATATAAAGTTTCTACATGGTATCAGAGTAGGGCTCAATCCACCCCACATTTAAAACAAAATTACAATCTACACCCCCTGATGATAGGCCCAACAAAAAAGGCTGCACAATGGTAGACCCCAAAAGAGGCTAGAAGTGATGGACCTAAAAAACAGGCTGCATGTGAGTGGGGTGGTAAGGTAGACAATCCTACATTGCTTGGGTGTGAATAGGTGATCACTTAATATGATGTTGGGACCTCTCCACCTGATAGCTTAAGCTTTTGGGTTGGATATAGCGTTTCTATAGGTGACAACGCATAGGAAGTAGGACTTATGTATAAGGATTCCTTCTCTCTGCTAATTTGTTTGGTTCTGATTATTCTTGCAAATGTCCCTCTGCATTGATTGGAAGCAACTGTTTCACGTTTTTAACTCCTTTGCGGGATAGTCATCTTTGTTCTGCGGAGGTCTTGGGACATAGGCCACCCATAATTTGTGTTCTACCTATTTCTGTGGCAGTTGCTGAGGAGAGAGAGAGTTCTGCGTGTTTTCAAATTGAACACTGGACAAGATGATCATGCCATTATGTTTATGGATGACTATTTGAATCAGGTTCGTTGTTTTTGCATGTTTCTTTATGTCTACTAGACTCAAATGGTTGTGATGCGTAATGTAGGACAATTTTTTGTTGACAAAGAGCACCTAGCGTAGCCGTATGAGTTCTGTTTCTACATGGGTTGGACGTTAAGACATGCAAGCGTACATGTGGTTTGGTGGTTTATGCAGATAGATTTAAGATGCGGAAGCATAGTAACAATGTTTCTTTGGTTATGATATGTAATTCTAGATTAAGCGTGCTGTGACAAGAATGCAAGCAAAAAAGCAAGATGATCTTGTAGTTTTTGAGTGGTTCAAGACTTATGTGCTCGATTCAAAGCTGGAAACGAGTATCGGACATGAACAACTTGTGAGTGATTCTGATTTATGCTCACGCCATTTCTTTTTATGCAACTTTGGGAATTACAATTTTGAGCTGATGCATTTAATTTTGACTTGAAGAAACTCCGACGTATGTAATATGGAATTATCACATGCTTTTGTTGTTTCTATATGTTATCATATGTGTTCTTTCTGTACATCTCTAACATGGACTGCTTTCTTTTTTCTGATAGGGCAAAGGTTTGTGAGACTAAGGGACCTACATTATCTCTTATCAAATCAACATTCATTCATTCAACAGATATTACCTAATGTTGTTCTAAGTATGCCCCTTTCTGATATGAATCTAATCATGTTCATAGGTTTCCTTTTTGCTGATAGTCATAGTCTGTCTATTGCTTATGGGGGTTATGGAATATGTCGTTTGTCATATTGGTTTACCATTACATCTCGTGATTAACACCATCACCATTCTTTCCTAACTCTTATTCTTTTGTGGGCCTCCTTTCGGAAACACTAGTTATATGCTATCTTTTGGTGACGGTCACAATGTTCCCATTGTTAAGTAGTAAATGTAGTTGTACAGCTGTGGTTATTAATTGGGGAATCGGGATACATGAAGTTGAACAAGTGAGTGATCTAAAAACCACTATCTTGGGACACTGTTTCAAATACTGGTTTGCATAGGCAATCATTGTCACTTGTCAGTGTCTTGGACAGATTTTCATATGCCAAAAACTTTATTGGCCTGTTGAATTTGTTGAACTGTGTTATAGAGGATTTTTTTTTCTCTATTGTCAAAGTGGATACGTATTGTATGTAAATTTATGGCGAAGTTTTAATGTTAATGCTCTGATAACTGTTTGTAGGGGCTAGCGCTTCCATCTTATTTGTGAACATGTAGTGGTACTCGAGCCATTGGACTTGCATTGTACACTTGTCACATCGAAAGCTAATTCATAAGTTTAGTGTCTTAACATTAGGACGAGCATTGTTTTCACAAGCTTGGATGGTTGCAGGTCTGATTTGTTTGTGCACTTATGTATTTATTGGATGTCTACTCTGTGGTCCATTGCAGTGTGCCCTTCTATCTTCAGGGGGAAATGTGAAGGATCAACACATCTCACTGTTAATTAGTGCTGGCCTTCTGGTAAGTATACTCAGGATTCTTACTTTTGAAATTAAGTGAGTGCAGCTGCGTGAGTCGTGCGATCTTATGTGCTGGATTTTTTTTTTCTTGTTTACCAATTGTTGGAGTTCTAAATTTGAAAGCTGGCATATTTGCATAATCATGATATAGTGTGTAAGGTAATGTACTATGCAGGATGTTTCCCTTGCTGCATTGTGGCAAAACCAGTGCCTGCAATGTTGCAGTACAAACGCAAACACATCCCCATAGCACTCTTGCACACAAAATCTCACATGGCATTTGTGTTGAGGGCACTGCATGTGGTTTTTGGAGTGCTTGATTGAAACAGGCGAGAGAAGTGGCAGTTGACATTTATGCACTAACAGTAGGCTTCAAGTCTCTCCAAACCTATAACCTTTGTGTATAGGCCCTAATGCACGAGTGGTAGCCATGAGGAGCTTTAAGAGCACAGCATTCTTGAGCTTTGACCTTTGGCCTGGTTGATTCAATTTTGTTGGATTCTTGTGGTAGCTACTTGGGGAATAAGAGTCGGGAGATAGCAGAGGTCAGCACTAGGGAAGAGCTCCCACTTTAGGGCAAACATTTTCTTTTGGGCCTGGAAGGCAAAATAAGCATTTTGTTTTCGATAAGACATTCTTTTATCAATAGATACAAGAAAATGCTATGATGTCTGATCTTAGATTATGAATATAATCTATTTCTCTTTTAGTGATTGTGTTTTTCTTTGAATATGTTGTTTGTTCGGGTATGTACTTGCTATTTTTTAATGAAGTATGGACTCTTCGAACAGCCAACAAATCCAATTTGAAGTTGACTTATTCGTGGATGCAGCCAAATGCCTAAGTTGTCTTTAGAATTAAAGCAATTGTCTAAAGTGCCTTGAAGTTCTATTGAAGCTTCTTTTCTTCATCATGTTGGAAATTTGTGGCTGGTCAAATACACTCACTGACACAGTGAGAGAAATGAGGGTTGCGACAAGTCACTATTTGTATAGCCATTTGGATTGAATTTGTTCGCTTGACTCATACATATCATGTTTCATCTCACTTTACATTATATTCACATTACTCTACACCTCACCATGTATTACATGACTGGATTACACAGGTTGAATCTACCCATATACACTCCTAACCTATGTTTGTAACTCTTTCATCTACATCAAGAGCCCTAGGAGTACATGAATACGTTATTTTCTGTATGGATAACAGATCTTGATGGTTTCCTGTTTGTTACTTTCCATTCTAATGCTCCGATCTACTTTTCAGACTCGGCAACTTATCGATCCAAATTTGTACTGGTTTGCAATTCCCAACATTGGCTCGTTACTCAAGGGCCTCTCTCAGGTAAATGATTGCTTCTGGGTTTTCTGATACATACTGATCGGTCGTTTAGGGACCTTAAGCTGGGGATTGGTTGAGCTTTTTGACTTTCGTACCCACGCCTAAAATCATCACCCTTAGAAACTTCCTTCTGTGGGTCAGGGCCACTTAGATTTTCTTTTGTTTGTTGATGTATCTACGTGTCTGGTACTGATAGATGGTGGATGTATAATTAGCATGTTGGCAGTTATTACCAAGGAAAATAGATGGGAGCATAAGGCAAATGTCCAGAAAACTTGGTAACAAATTCCGATTAGCTGTTTCCTGCATAGAAAAAGTGTTGCCAATAGATGTATAAACCTGCAGGTGTTTTGTCAAATGGTGGTTTTAAACAAGAATTGATGTTGCTAGGAGTTCTGATCGGCTTAAAAGTTAAAACAGCTTGCATACTATTTCTTCAAGGTCAATTAACTAGAAGCATTTACTTTCTCTCTCTTATGTTAGGGAAGAAAGGAACTCCTCTCTTTTCTCAACCGTAGGAAGTACAAAGAGATGATGTTGGCTTCTTTGGAGAAGAAGAACCTTCGATTGTCTCCACTGGATATGAGATTCCATCTTCGTGATCTCATTGGTTCAGGTCACCTCAAAACCGTTGAGACACCTAGTGGTTTAGTTGTTCGGGTCGTAAAGGATTAAACCAGATAAGACGCCGATGCGAGCTGATCTCACATATTACATTGCTATTCTTCATTGCGTGTTCGATTTCAGAAGGCCTTGGGTGCTTATGCTTTGGAATGCGAGTTTTAACCATCCTTAGTGAGATCTCAGCGATGAAGTTTCAGTGTTACATGTATGATGACAATGAATAAATGCAAGATGACACGAGCCTTTTGTTCATTTTCAGTTAATGCATTATGGGAATTATTTGACGACATCTCCTCTGTCAACATAGTTTTGGAATTTCAGTTTTCTATAGATTACTGACTCAGTTATACATGTATGGTCATTTCTTGCTTCTCTCTCATCCTTCATTATCTTTTAAGGAACTCCAAACTTTAGTACTAAGTTGGTATGCTCACTTTTAGAGCTGTCTGGCCTGGAGCAATAAATACTGGGGAGGGTTCCAATATATGCCTGTCATTTCTTGTTATACTATCTAGGCTAGAACCAAAACTAAGAAAAAGGAGGCACAAAGGGAAAACTGGAAAGGCCAAAACACTTGCCCTTGTGTTAAATTCGTTTCATACCGTGTACAACTTCATTTTAAGGATGTGATATAACTGACCAATGATAGGAATTATTTATTGGACATAGGGACACAAATGACAAGTTTAGGAAATTGAATAGGAAAATAAACATACGTAAATGGGTGTGAATCTGAAAAGGGGAATTGGAATCTTGGAAGGTTGTTAGAAGAGTAGTCAAGGGCCGTTGTACTTAGACTTGGTGTGAAGTGAGCCATATCCAATCTTGGTTGGGAAGCTCCGTTTTCTTTCTTTCTTTTGTTTGTTTTATAAAGTTTGATTTGTTTGAGTTGTAAGCTATCTGGCACATTTATTATTTTGGGACGCAAATAGCACTCACCTTTTAGCATGATCTCTAATGTTCATTACAAAAGACATGTGACTATTCGAAATGTTATCTGAACTTTGTGAGATGAATAAAACGGCTCCTTTCTGTTATATCTGTCGAGTCGTATTTCGTTTCTGTTTTTAATGACTCAAAGTTGACTTGACGTAAATAGCCTAAGCTGAATTTTACAGCTAGCAGTTGAATTATTGTTTTCATTATTTCTTTATTCTTCCGTTATCATCCGCTAAAACCTGCCCCATTAGTTATCCGATGGTTAAAAATTTATAAAACAGGTTTATTGGGATTTTGTTGGGTGTACGGAAGTGATTAAGTTGAATCAGTCATGGGATATTCAGATAATGATTAGAATGGAATATTCTACCTTCAAGGGTGGGCAGTACAGGGAGTAATCGGGATTCCTGTGATCATTTTTCTTGAATTTTTATGTTGTGTAAGGTACATTATAAGCTAGTGTTAGCGTATGTGCTCACGTGTAATTCTACGGATCTCAATATTGGCAAGTTGGCATGATTTATAATTAGCAAAAACTATCATACAAGAAACATTGATGTGTCGATTTTTTGAACAGATTCATACTTTAATTCTACTATTAGATTTTCCATATCTGTGACAGTATACTTTCTACATCATAATACTTGGTGTATGACAATGATTGTGCAATGGGTATGACATATTTTAATTCCTTGGAAATTCTACTGGTCTTGAAATCTGTTCTACATGACAGCTACTTATTGATCCTTGGAAGAGGGACAATCAAAAATGGATTAGGGATATGGGCATATACTTGAGAATATTTTAGGTTTTCCTTTTGTATTTGTTAGTCCCATTAGGTACAGTTGCTGCTGTCTACTCGGTTTCTTTGATAGTTTCTGAGCATCTCTGAACTAGGTTACCTCTGCAATTATATCTTATCTCCTATGTTAAGTGGATCCTCCTAATGTGCAAAGTACTCGCGTTGGACATCCGTTATGAGACCAAGGGTTTGGAATCTCTGTCTGACTTGGTATGTGTTTTGTAATACTGAGTTCACCATCGAACTACGCATACAATTCCTATAATATGTAGGAAGTGTCCGTAAGATCCTTTTAAACACTCTCTGCCAATCCAATGAAAGAGTTATCCTAAAGAAGTTGAATATTTTGGCACGTCTCAGTTTCCTACATATAGAAATGAGATGAATATGACGCTTAGAAAGACACCCACACCGACCTAACATGAACTAGTCAGTATTCTCCTATAATATATAGGAAGTGTCCTTAAGGTACCTTTTAAACAGTATTTACCCAATCAAATGAAAGAGTTATCCTAAGGAAGTTGAATATTTTGGCACGTCTCAGTATCCTACATATAGAAATGAGATGAATATGACGTTTAGAACGACGCCCACACCGACCACACGCACCCGAGTCCATGTAACATTGGTTATATAGTTAACAGTGATGGCCAAGTAGACCGATTCAGTGTTGGATATGATTTTACTATCTTTAGTGACATGGAAGATGACCTTGATGTAATGTTTCTTTATTAATAGCTTTTAGTTTATATATATATAATGATAGCCGACCCCAATTGATTGAGACATAAGACTCTGTTTGGTTTGATTTGGTTTATATAATGATTGAACGGCGTAGTATGAGGTCACTGAAATCTAACAAGTTGACATAACCGGAAGATTAATGGATCATATGAATAGCTACAAGTTGATTAATTTACAGGTATAGAATAATAGTGGTCCAGGTAGTAGTAGCTGGTTACTTGATGAGAAACATACACAGACAGAGACCTGATTAGATCAGGGGTAAATTAGCGGCGTCCAGCCCGAAGATACTCAATCCTCTCGCTCCCGCTCTCAATTCTCGCAGACATTATCGGTCTCAATATTTGCTCTCGTGAAATTTAATAGTTTGAGATATTTTTAAAAGATTCTCACGCTTGCGCTTGCATTCACCCACACATTATGAGACGAAGGCTGAGCCAATATTTTGTTGAAATTATTTGCACTCCATTTTCTTGTCCTTAGTTTTGGACAAAAAAAGACAGCATGTCCTTTCATTTTCTGGAAAATAATTGATCGATCTAAATCAGTTGTTGCAAATTGCGGCGATGTTTTCGCTTTGATGATTCACAGGTTTTCTGCCTTTTACTATCACACTCTTGTATCCATCATTTGATTTGAAGCAGGGTGAAAAGCTTGTGCACTTTTTACTTTGGATTTATAGATTCTGCAATTTAAGTAGCTAGAAATTCTGAAAATAGTTGAGTCAATGATTTTGGTCAAGAGCAGGGAGAATTGGAGGTGGTTTTTCCTGTAGAGAAAGACTGGGTTGGTTAGATGGATCAAACGATTGCAAGCTAGGTCACATAATCTCCCCCGATCCGTTCCTTGAACGGGGAATCACTTCCGCCCTCCATCCTCGCCTGATCCGAAAGTTACCTAACCAAAGGATTAAAAAATAGGAGTACAATGTTTTTGTCAGTACAACATATTTGATATCCTAGCCAAATAATGAAAAACATGATATATATTTTAAATTTTCAACAAAAGTCCCAACCATCTAAATAAAATTACACAGTCATACATTAGATAACCTAGATTTGTCACTGTGTTTGAGTATATATACTTTGGATACAATAATTATAAATTGTTGTAGGATAAGCATGTAAATAACATACTTAACCTAAAAAAAAAAGGTGCGGGCGGAGAACGGGGCGTTATCAGATCGGAGGTACGTGGAACCATCTCCAATCCGTTCCTGAACATTTTTTAAGTTTTACCTCCAAATCCGGTTTGATCCCCGAAAAAATTCTCGAAAATTCAACTCGAATGGAGCGGATAACGGATTGGATTGAATGTAATTATCATCCCTAATTTACGCTTTTGTCCTCTATCCTCATTAATTTGTAGTACTAGTAGTTTGGGATATTATTGAATTATTATGCTTACACGTTGTCATTCTCACTTTTAATCGCAAACATTCTTTTTTTTTTTTCCATAAAATTTAGGGTTTTCAAGCAATAATTGGATGGAGCTATCCAATCCACCTGGCGTGGATGTCATGATTAATGACCCAATCCATACCGAATTTAATCCGAATTCTTTTTCCCAGCAAGTAACTCCAGCTGTTTAGATTGTTACGTCTTTTCAGGTCACTTATGAGACATCACGGTAGACATATTCTATTGCATTTGAGCCGTTCATTGTGACAATCAACAGTTCAGATGTGTTTTTATATTTTGACCGGTAAAAATTCTTAGCGAATTTGAACCATCGATTGCAAATATCAACGATCTCCACTACGCACTACACACCCGTATGAGAAATGCTCACTACATGGCCCCCAATCTAGGAGCAGCCAGCTCCTCTCAAAACCTCCAATCCAACAAAACCCTCAAGGACTCCCGTGCAGCGCATGGGTCTCACCTCAGGTTCAAAATGATGATCCGAATCGTTCGTTTTATACGTCATGCAGAGAAGAACATCTATGCAAAAAATCAGCTTAATTGAATTTGAAAGACACGTAAACAAATCATATTTTGTTTTATGACATGGACAGTCGTGAAAGGAGGTAAACTTACACTATTCATTTTACACAACAAAAACGATTTGTTTATGTGTCTATTGCTATCTGATCAAGCTAATTTTTTACATTGATGTTTTCCTCTGCATCAGCATGACGTATGAGATGATAGGTTAGGAACATTGTGGACCTCGTGGGGCCCACGTGTAGTATTGAGGATTTGTTGGATTGTAGAGCTGAACCCTTTCTAGGATTCTAAATTTGTAGGTTTTGTTAAGTTGTTAAGAATCTCGTAGTAGAAATTATTGTCGAGAAAGTTTAGTGAAGTAAATAAATATTTTGTTCGCGTGGGTGTTCATGTCATAAAGAATTTTGTAAGAAAGATCAGATTTAGTAGTTTAATTGTTTATGAAAAACTAGATTAAAACAAAAAACAAAATTCATTGAATATTTACCTTTTTTTGCAAGGCAAATTGTAAGAAGAAATTAATTCAAGTCCACGATGTGGATTTCACAAGTCTTCTCAACATACAAAAGATACAATAAAGTTGGATATTCACATATTTTTACTTACTTTCTTAATAAAAAAAACGACCCCTCTGAGGAGGGCATATCTAAAAAGCATGTAAAATTTGCGTTACTCTCTTAACCACCACACAGTCTGCGATCCCGCATAGTAAAAAACACGAATAACGAAATAGTCTTGAGAGATTTCTTTATTCTTGACCACACTCCTATAATCACTCTCTCTATAGCAGCAGTGAATGATTTTGGCCAAGCTGTCACCAACTCACCATGACAGAAGAGCGTTATCACTAACGAATGGGTCAATTGCGTCCGAATGAAGCCTGTTTTGTTAGTTGTTCCATAACATGATTGCCACTGTTGACCCTGTAAGCCAAATTCACACCCACATAATGGTCTCTCAATTTTGGGACGAAAATCCCATGGCAGCCGACGAGAAGTGCACCGATTGTTCTTACTATTTTTTACCGGAGCGACATCCGTACACGGTCTCTCAATTTTTGAGAAAAGTTATTACTACATTTTCCTAGAGCGCGATGTTGCCGGATCCTTTAATTATTATATATTCAACGCGGAGCTAATCATACTTAATCAATATTCAAAAGATTATTTTTGTCGATTTTTTTTTTCTCCTCTTACTTCGGAGTTCGGCCCCTCCCAAGTATAAATCCCGGTTCCACCACTGAATTTATCCCATTTATTTTTGTTGGAATCTCTTCGTAAATCTTTCGTGATAGCTAGTTCTACAACCAATCAACCATCTCGGGGTGTTTCCTGGTGACTTTTTCCCTTTGATTTCTTAGCCAAACACGCCCTTAAATGAGCATTCCCCCCACAATTTATTTGAAGCTGATTCAGCATGAATGACACCTCAATGGTCATCTTATTGGCCAAACACATACGTGATAATTTCAAAGCTTCTTTTTGAAAATTAGAGAGCAGAATCACATGGAAATCTATATGTGAAGGATAATCTGCTAATGGCTTGAAACTGTGGGAAATTGTTATCTACAAGTACAAGCTTCCTAGGTCACGGAAATCATTTTGAGAGGGAAGCGGGGGCCTGTAGTGAGGTAACTCACCAATGGGTAAAAATGCGAAATAATGTTATACAGACAAACTGTGGAGTAATGTGACACTCACAAACAGAGACCTATAGATATGTTGGACTCGGTTGATGCATGTGAGACCCACAAACCTCGAATGATTCTGAATATATCTATTTCTGAATGAACTTAATTTCCTCCTTTGGCTATGCCTGTAACATTTGTTTTGTAAAACTTGTTTTTTCCGGAAGAGATAACAAACCAAAACTGTAAAAAAGTGTTTTTGCTAAATACTTAATTTTGTGTTCTCCTTTTTTCCCTATTGATATGAATTTAAAAACACTACAAATTGATTCAGTTTTTATCACATGGAACGATAACTTCGTAGATTCATATGACTATAGACACGCAGATTTTGAGAAAGGGGAGCTCGAAAATCATTTCCTTTTTGTGAAATACATTTTCAACAGTACTGAAAACAAGATTAATTGACCTTCTCTTCAAATCGAAATAGAAGAAAAATATATAGTAGGAGGTACCTTGTTAATTACCAGATAGATTATTACCACCTTGCCTTGCCACTTTTAGGTTGTGTTTATAGTGCTCTCTCTCTCTCTCTCTCTCTCTCTCTCTCTCTCTCTCTCTCTCTCTCTCACACACACACACACACACACACACACACACACACACATACACACACACACGCATACGCGTAGACACGCACACATACCTCAATATACGCACTACTTTTCTTTAACAATCTAAGTTTTTAGATGAGTCGGTGGTCATGAATAATTATCATATATGTTGTTGAAGTCTATAGCAGATGGTGTATTCGAATTTCACCCTTTGTTACATTTCAAATTTCTTGAAAATGATTTGTTGGCTAATAAATTTAATATTCCGAGTAAATGGTTAATAAATGTAATATAGTGATTGCTAATTTTTTTTTAATTAGCTACATTAGTCTCATATAATTGGTAAACCAAAGTTTTGTTATTGCCAGTATTAGAAAGTTTCATATCCCTTTGTTTAAGTCCAAGTTGTTGGGACTAAATCTTGACATGTGAGCATAAAATAAGGTTGTAATAGCCGGCCATCAAATCTCGTCCAACGATTGTAATGTAACGGCTTTCCTAGTTGGTTATTAAAAAAAAAAAAAAATGATTTTTTTCCCCAAATTCTCATGGGAGGTCTAATAAAAATTCCCGTTAACCAGAACTGAATCTGCAAAATCAAATTTATTCCCAGTTTAGTGTGTTATATTTTTGTGTCTCGTGTGACTTATCCCAATAGACGACATGACGCTGATGTGAAATCTTGTCACATCAGCTTTGTATATCCAACGCGGGTTATGCTTTTAGGAAGGTGAAGGTGATATCACTGAGTAATTTTAAAGACCCTTCGTGGTTATGAGATGCCCTCAATATTTTTGCAAAATCAGAATATACCTACAAATATACTGCAAATTCGGTCCAGCTGGTTCTTTTCTAATTTTTGCGAAAATAATCCGGATTCCCCATTAACTTCTTCTTCTTCATTTCTTTTTTTCTTCCTTAAACTGTTCATAAGAAAAAAAATAAAGAAGAAGAAGAAGAAGTCAATGTCAGTCTGTGAGGGGTTTAACTCCGTAAGTTTTTTTTTTATGAAACAACGTCGTTTTGATTTAGAAACAAGGAAAGAGGTTGTGAGCCGTTGGATCTTCTTTTAGGTGTGTTGTCAAATCCATAACAAAATTCTCACAAGATCCTCACAGAAAAATCCTCATAGAGAATCCGGATTCACGGGAGACTACTGCTAATAAAGAGGAAGTCCTTTTATCTTATCTTGTGATTGAAGCTTCTTCTAATTATCCCAATCCTTTTACGTGCGAGAGAAGTTTGTTATTTCTGTTGTCAACAAAGGTTTATTAAACTAATTGAAGCAATTAGAGCAACAACAAAAAAAAAGTGATGTGGAAAGTAAAGGTGGCTGTCAAACACACTACAGGAATCTTCTGATGGTGAATAAATTCTTGAAAATTGAGATTATTTTTGACAATTGGCCCCATACCAAAATAGTACTAAAATTTTGGCAAAAGGACCACCATGGAATGTTTTCTGGGTCCCGTGTAGATTTTATGGTTATTGAGTTGGGAGAATTATTCTCTGCATGGTCCGGATCACATAATTTCTTTTTTGGGTAACATAATTTCTTTTTTGGGTAACTAAAAAAAAAAATTGGGATCACATAATTTCTTAGTTTCAATGATTTTTGGCGAGCGGTGTAGGCTGGTCGCTGCCGTTCCTCGCCCCTTATGTGGCCATCTAACCGGTGATTTTCTTTTTCTGTTTATTTTGGTATTTTGTTATTCCCTGCGTGGAATCTTTACCCCTTCGAGGGTGGTTGTTCGGTACTCCCTTTCGGGGTAGTTTTTATCTGTACTCAGTGTATTCGCTTCTGAACCACATGGATACCCGTTTATCGGGGGTTTCTACCCTTCGATGGGCTCCGGTTTGGGGTTTGTAGCCCTTTGGGCGGTTTTTGAGTAATCAAAAATTTCTGAATTTGTCTAAAAAAAATGATTTTTTAATTTTATTTTTTATAATTCAGGAACTTTGGTCAATTTACGCGTAAATCAATTGACTATTGATTAATTATCCTATCGTTCACTAACGGAGCTCCGATTATAGCCGGAGAGATACTTGTAGGGACTAATCCCACATTGGTTGCACTTAAAAGATGGTGAATCTGAGATCAAGGAATAAGTGAGCTCCTAAATTTGAGACATTAAACTTCAACAACCATCTCAGGCTCGTCTGTTGGGTCGAGCCGAACGTCTCATCCGGATCTGAACAATTGGGCCCGGACAACCTCGGATGGATCATCGTAATTCGGATATTCTTCTATCCGAATTGGGTGACCCTCGCTAGGGTAGTTTTTTTTATGTCAAACGATATGAGAGATCACTTGCATCATGTATGAATTACAAAGTGAAAATCACGGGACACTATGTCAATTGTGTGATAGTCTACGAGATAACCAAAACTAATAACTCAACAAACACAAGAAATAAGGGAAGAAACAATGAAAGAAAGGAAGAGCTCCTCTAAGGGGAGAAATCGTCGAGAGATTCAACCCCTCGACCTCCAATTCGGAATGTACAAGAGTGGTTAACTGAGCTAGACCTATTTGGTTAGGGTAGTTAGAGAGAGGGTATTCGTTAGGGGAAAAGTTGATTCCGTCATGGACAATGGAGCTCGAGATATGGATATATATATTTCCAGCTTATATTTATTGTTTTTAAAATTACGAGACACAAGCCCACATTAGTTTAATAGAGGAAATGAAAAAGAAGCTAAAAACAAATCTTACGTGATGATCACTCATGTTGTACGTCCTTTATATAATAAGTGAAGCAAAATAAGACCAATATCTGAATCAGAATTTAAATTTGTAGGTGGCCCAAAAATGATCAATATACTGCTACGTTCTGAAAAAAGTGTTTGCTCCGTCAAACCGAGAAAATATAAAAGATATGTTTTTATATGAATAAATTGAATTTTTTTTCAAAAACTAAAAGAACATTTGATATTCAGTATCTTACGGTAGAAAAGTAAAAATTCTTTGAACCAAAAAAGTATTTATTTTAGTAGTTCTTGTTTTGCAGAGTACTGGACATTATTTTTTGAAATGGAAGAGTGTTTGATACCCAAAAGACATACATGTTCGAAGATTAAAACATCATCTTAATAATTCCACCCCTGAATAGTATATAACACGATTCTATTTGAGAATCTGAGCCATTCATTTTAGAGAAATTGATGTATTTGCCATTCATTCAAGCAGTTAGGTCAAGTGACATTGGTATCCCTCTGAATGGAGTATGTTGGTCACAAGAGACATGGACATCCATGCATAGTCCATACTCCGCTTGTTCATCTCCCTTATGAATAAATTAATCCATCGACAAAGTCTTTGCCTATATATATATTTAATTAACTTGATTTTTGGCGTGTTAGATAAATTCAACGAGGCCTATAAGTTGAACTGTTCGAATCTTTGAATGAAATCATAACGAGACTTGTTTAACGCTACATGAAGAATTACATAAGAAATCTTCACAAGACAAGATCTCGGAAGTTATATATCTGTATACATTTATGTAATTCTTCATGTAGCGTTAAATGTTTGCATGTTTCTAAAATGGGAGGGTTATGTAAGTTCTCTGTATCTCTGAATAATATGTACAAGGAAAATTCTACCGTCATGATGATAAGAGTAATTTTTCATCGAATGACTGGTAAGAGTGCATTCTAACCGGTAAAAGTGTTTGCACTCTTACAAGTCAAAGAATTTTCTAACCGATAAAAAAATATTTTTACCATCCGTCCATTGAACTGGACAATGGAAGGACTGTGTATACGTGTATACAAAGGACTGTAGGAAGAAAGTGAAATGGTGGTGGGACTGGGGTACGTGGCAAGGGGGGCCCAATGTCTGGTTGAAGAGGCCATAACTTACGGAAGTGAATTTGAGCAAATGGACACTCGAAATGAGGAACTTGTGAGGAAAAATGAAAAAAAATAATTGGTTACAAAGATGGGAATATGAAGCCGTTACTCTTTCTCCAACATCACTTAAACCACCTAACCTACAAAATGACCTCATTCCAAAATATAAAAAAAACCCCAGATTTAAATTGACCAATGATTGGATGTTTTTCTTTCTTTCTTAATTAGCTAAACATAAATCAAAATTAAATGGCGGATTAATTGACACGTCACACCCTAATGACGTGTACCCTAGATGGGTATGTTACCGTCGCATCAATTACATTCTCATCGGAAGCCCTTGATAGAGAGCTATCTTATAAAGTATTGCTATAATGTGAATATTAATTAGTTACTAAGTAATTGAAAATAGAGTGTGTGTATGGATAATTCGGTGGTTGGATGTTCTCTAAGAAAAATATGAGTATGAATTTTTCAACATTTTCAAGATCTACGCGTTTAAGATATAAATAATAAAGTTACTGTACGGTGTACTAATTTACTTTTTTTAAGAGTTGGTGATGATACGGTAAGTTTATGTATTCAGAAACACACTGCATGTAGGATAATTAAAGTACTTTTATATTTTTTATCCGTTCTACTACATGTAAGAGGCGTACTTCACAAGAAAAACTTGGGTGCCGAGCGGTTAGGGGTACACATGGTGCTGAGCGCACTTCTCGACCGTTCAAAAGTGTTTTGGATGACCCAGATTTCTCCCAAACCCCTCTCTCTCGCCCACTGTGCTTGTGCATGTGTTTGTGTAGGCACGAGTAGTACTGTCTGCATGTCTTTGGACTAATTGCTATTACCACATAACTTTTGTTGACATTATATGATTCAATGTCAGTGATCTCAACAGTTTCCCTACGAATTTCTTTTACGTTTTTATGTTCTTTTCTTTCTATTTCTTCGTAAAATTTAAAATACACGCTCTACATTTGGATGCATATATACAATATGCACTTACTAAATTGTACAATGCAAGTATTCAAAACAGAGAGGGTCAACAAAACCCTCTCTCCTATCGGTTGAAATGTATGGATCCCTTCATAAAGTGATGTCATGCTTAAAGAGGGTCGACAAAATTGCTCTCGATGTGAAATGGCTTCATAATTAAGTTTTTTCTAGCTATCAATTTTGCATTCATTGATACACTACAATTTCAACAATCTTTTTCATGGCGCGCTGTACATGATTTAATTTGCTTTGCAGTTCATTAATGCCAAATAATTAGGCATAGAAAATTCCATAAATGAATCAAAATAGGCTTCTGACACGTGGCACTTGTTCGAGGGAGGATGTTACAGACATTTTAGAAATTAGTGGGATGTTATATTATGGTTCTTCTGTCACAGTCGAAAAAGAAGTGAGAATTGGATGGCTCTCCATTATTTCCATCTCTGGGCTAATTCTAATGGACCCCTTAATTATACTCTATTGTATTATCCTCAGATGATTTACATATTATGACAAAAGTACCTTTTGTCCACATTTTCATCATTATTTGCATGACCAACCACTCTTAACAAACGAAAATGCTATAATACACGCTTCTATTTAGGTGTGTCGGTCTGTGTATTTACCCTTTGAATTTATCTTAAATTTTCTATTTAAGTATAGAAATTTGCAACATAGGCATATATATATATATATATATATATATATATATATATATATAGGGGCCGGTTCCCCTCACACTTAAAAATAACACAAAAAATGACACATCACTCTTCCGGACCGTACTGAGAAGTTCTGAACCGTTGATCTTGTTTAAATGAGTAAAATAAGAGGTCCTGCAAAATTTCAGTTCAATCGGATATCAAGCACTTACAAAAAATGACACACAAATTTGTGGCACTCACTCTTCCGGGCCCCACTGTGAAGTTTTGAATTTGTGTGTCATTTTCAGTTCCACATATATATATATAGGAATTTATAACATGAAAAAATGGAATATTCAAAACTTCTGAATATATTAAAAATTCAGGATAATGTTACGAAATTAATTATATGTGCTAAAGTTATGAAGCTTTATGCAGCAAGGAGTTGGCCCTCTTTAAGAAGATTGGAGATCAATGGGGGGATTTTATAGCAGTTGAAAGAAACTTCTTTTACCAAAGCAAAAATCCTTATTGCAACTGAATTACAAACGAAAAGATAGAAGAGTGGAGATCAATGGAAGGATTTTTTGGTAAGAGTTTTTGAGTGGGTGGGTGTTCTATTGTTAGAGTGTGACAAAAAAATGGAAGGATTCATCACATATTGTTTGGGTGGGTGTTTTTCTATGGGTGGATGGGTTGGCATCTTGTCAGCCTCGGGATGTTGTTATTTCCTTTTGGACCCTAGTAGCATATGATCATCAGTTTCTGGTTATGCTTTGTTAGCTTGCTCATGCTTTGTTATAATGTCTCGTGCCAAGGGTCCTTTTTAATCTTTGCAATTTATTTTCAAAAATTAATAAATTCCTTTTTTTTGCTTTTCAAGAAAAAAACATGGTGTCGGCCTCGTGGTGATCAATATACGTGACCTAGGTTTCGCTCCATCCCAGGTATTTCATTCAAAATCTGAAATTCTATCAACTATTGCGGGGCCAATTCATATATACCCTCCGTGTTATCAACTCTTACAGATCCCGTAAGGATAAGTTGAGATGCGTGTAAGCTAGTCTTTACACCCTGCGTTCAAAAAAACTGTTTTGAATTTCTGCACAAATGTTATGAATAAATTTCTCACAATTAAATTCAAGGGTACATAGCATCTTCCCTAAACAAAATAAATAAATAAATATATTATATATATATACATAGTAATTTTCATTTAATGGCAGCTGAATATAATTAGGCCTGAGATCACCATTTCATCAATATAAAATAATTCATCGATAATCGATTGGGATCGGACGAATATGACTTTTATAACTCCATGATTGGCATTTGATCTATTTCAAGTTGTTTCATTTGATTTTCATTAAGTTGTCCCAAATTTTTGAACTTGATCATATGAATGCTTTATGAGTATTCCATCAGAATGGCCCACACAAAGAATATTGGACCTACCAATTATTAATGAGCATAGAGATGGAAAAATAGGGTTCAATTAATTATAGACAATAGTCGCCAAATCTAGAAAGATAATAATCTGCTTACCTATTGGTTTAATTCAACCCTAGATTTAGAAAGCTTCTTGCTTACTATTTTATCACATCATAGGTCCAATTAGGGCTGGTAAATTTCAAATCTAGCTACTAGGCTAATCTTAACTACGAGTATTAATTGCCCTCCTTCCATTGGAAGAAAGTACTTGTAATTATTTTATTCATCAAATTACAAGCAATGTGCCCGTGCGTGCACAGATCTGCAACTGTACGTAAATATATATCATAAAATGGCATTATGAAAAATGGTTTATATATTCCATGTAAGAAATTAAAGATAAGGAAAAATATATTAATTCATCTTACCTAAGCTTGGATTGGATTGAAAATTGTCAACAAAGGAATTGATGCATGGCTACTATCATTTTTCTTGTTGTATATTGAGCGATGTACATGTATTTTATGCGCATAGAAATATACAACTGTCGATAGTTGTACATGTATTTTCTAGCCGTGACGGTGTTTTTGACTTGATTAGAATTTATCTTTTTTATCTTTCCATTTTTGGATTCTTGAATGAGGTAATATGTTCTGTATTTTGCCGACCATTCTTTTTTCAAGAGAATGGAAGTGGGAATCAAGGAAGCCCGATGGAATGCCACAGGAAATTTCACAATATTCTATGGAAAGACAAGAAAATACAATTTTCTTTCATCGGCCAAAAAAATTAATTACTGTACTTCTTTCAACATAATGGAAGTGGGAATCAAGGAAGCCCGTAGGAATGCCGCATGAAATTTCACAATATTCTTTGAAAAGACAAGAAAATACAATGTTTTTTTTTATCGTAAAAAATATTTCACCATTCTCCCTGGGCTAAGGATAAATAAATAAAATTGGGAAGTAATCGTAATACATAAAATTGAGAATAACTAAAATGGTAGCTAGTAATTAATACTAAGAAGTAAGAAGACAGAATGAGCAAAAATGTGCAATAAATAATTCTTATTTGTCTATTTGCATTTGTTCCTATATCACCCAAAATATGATTATTAATTTAAAGTTATATAAACAAAGAAAAAGGAGTTTTTTGGATGCTTCTCCACAAGTATAACTTGGATTTTACACATTAAATGCTCCAAGGTTTCCCCCTTAAATGCAAAGAAAAGAGAGAGAGGAAAAAAAAAACCTTTCCTTTGCGAAGAGAATAAAAAATAAGATTTCTTGTTACATTGGGTTTTCTTGGAAGCTCCTACTATAGCAATAACTAACTTACACAAGCATAAGGTGCCAGAAAACCCCAAGGTTGGTTGGCAAAATAGTCTTGTCGTAGACTTAGGGGTTTGTTATCATCTAAAATTTCAGGTTCGATTTTTCTTATAAAAAAATTATTGGGGTCACTGGGGGTTATGCCCGGTCGTTACCTTCAGGGCTCCGAAATTAGTTGAGGTGTGCGCAAACTGACCCGGACATCAGGTTATAAGAAAAGAGAGTATAAGGTGCCAAAGTATTGTAAGAAATATCTAACTAGGCTGGGTGTACTTAATCAACCCATCTCTATATATAATACATTCATACCTTTCTACTATATATCTCTCTCTCTCTTTCAGTATAATATTTCAACTCCAAAAGCATAAAAAAAAATTCAAAAGCTTCCTTGCTATTGGCCTACATACCTACCTTCCTTCTCCCACCAAGCCATAGCTCAAATTTCCTTTGGAATCCTCAAACTTGTATACATAAAAAGCTTATATATTATTGGTCAATTCGAACCAATTGAGTCTTAATTGATCTCTCCCCTCCAAACACTTCACAAAGAAAGAAAGAAGAAGAAAAGGAATGGGTCTAAGGGACATTGGATCATCACTGCCACCAGGGTTTAAATTCTATCCAAGTGATGAGGAATTAGTTTGCCATTATTTGTACAAAAAGATTAAAAATGAAGAAGTTTTGAAGGGTACTCTTGTGGAAATTGACTTGCATCAGATTGAGCCATGGCAGCTTCCTGGTATGTCATCTCTTTTCCTTCTCTTTCCATTAATCCATGGCTAGCTGCAATTCTTTTCTCCTTTTGGGAAGTTTCATGTTTTGGCTCTTCGGTTTCTAAGAAAGAAAAAAAATTTGTTTTGAAATCTATCAACCATGCAAATGAAAAGTTAATTTTTTCAAAAAAATTCTGAAAACTGATTCTAAAAGAACTATTATCGAACGAACCCACACGCAAGCTATTATCCTTGAAGATAATTTCAAAATTAGGTTATATCGCTTGATCCATAAAGTTTTGCAATTATTAACTGGAGTCTCAAACATGAAATACCTTATTTTCGAACATAATACTTTGATTTCATATATCCCCAACCTGATGAGCTGTTCTTTCTTTCTTTTTTGATGAGCTGTTCTTTTTTGGGTTAAAGATGAGCGGTTCTTTCTTCGTTAATCTGGTACACGAAGAAACTCTTTTCGCCCGGCCGGCCCATGAATGAATCAAGAGATCTTGGGTAGTTTTTTTTTTTTTTCCAGTGTACCCAAAAAAAAAAATGTCTGAATTCGATCTTCACGTAGGGACCAACTTGTAATAATGGCTTCTCTCTCTCTCTCTCTCTCTCTCTCTCTCTCTCTCTCTCTCTCTCACACACACACACACACACACACACACACACACACACAGAGGGTTGGGCAGGTGGACAAAAATGTCTTTTAGCCGTTTCTAAATAATTAAGAAAACTTTGAAGTAATGAATTTCGTTTGGGAGAAGTTAATTACAGTAGTTATAAATCTATTTTTTTTTTTTTTGGGTAAGTAGTTACAATCTATTTTATTCCCTTAATTGGCGAACACTGTTCCAAAAAAGGGGGAAATAGATAGTATTCTCTCTGGCCTATCTTTCTGTCTTTTTTTTCCTTTTGTCTAAAGAAGAGAAAGAGTCAAAAAGGGACCTTTTACAAAGTGGAATTAGTGACAGAAAAAGGAAAATAAAAGACATGTTCTTCCTTCTTACGCTTCTAAAATATACGCTTGAAAAAAGGGGGTGTACGTGTTTATTGGAAATGATTTTCGCATCCCCTTTTTATTGAAACTTTTACACATAATTTTAAATAACTTATTTCCTTCAAATTTTAGTGTGTCATTGATTCTCAAAATCCCATATATACTGACAGGATTTCTCAATTCTTGTCCTCATAAATTCCAATGGTGACCAGGAACGTTTTCTTATGGCTAGTTCTTTTTTTTGAACAGAAAAAAAACATATTTTATTAAAATCTGAATAATGGAGAATACAAAGATTTTTAAAAACAGATTTTTTTTTTATGGCTAGTACTAATAGGGCTGGAGGCTGATATCCTTTTTGGGTTATTATTTCAGTTCTTTAATTTGTTCCAAAATGTTTAGTGTCATGAGGTAAGAATATAAAGGGCAATATTGTCAAAGTTTCCTTAAACTGCAAGTTTTGTAGAGACATGCATGTGTTAATAGAAAGAAAATTACAGAGGTATTAACTTTTTTCTTTTCTAAATATATATTTTTTAGAATATGCATGAGTAACCTATTTTTACGGAGAGGAACAAACGAGTAGAACCCAACAACCCGTAACCATTCAACAATTAGGGTTTTACTGCTAATTTCTGAATCTTGAGATACATTAAGAATTAATAGAGTATCATGTTTTCGAAAAAAAAATTGGATATCATTTGTTCTTATTGCTAATTATTATTTCCTTAAGAAATATAAGAAGGGAGAGTTAATTAGACATCCTATTTGTTCTTATTGCTAATTATTATTTCTCATATAAGAAGAGAAAATGGTGAACAGTTGATATTCTTTTTTTTTTTTATCGGCTGACAGTTGATATTCTTGGCGAAGGACATAAGGTTATATGAACTTTCTACCATTCAACTAATTGGCCTTAATTTTCTGCCGTTCAAAAAGGAAAAAAAAAAAAAAACTAATTGGCCTTTTTATTGGGGGTACTTACTGTAAATGTAGAATCTCGGGTGAGCAAGCATCAACTTGACTTCTGGCCAAAACTAATTTTTTTTATTCTTTTTTGCCTTCTTTCTTTTTTGACGTCTTTTATTGAAGCAATATCACATGAGTGAAAGAGAGTTTATCGGAGCGTATTGAGAACGTGACAGGCAGAATCAATGCACTAAATCATATACACGTTCAAGACAAATTTGGACCCAACTGATCTGAATCGGACATGGTGATTTTAACCATCTTTAATTTATTAAGATAATGTATGTAAGATTATCTAATTTTATCTAACTGTGAAACCCTACTTAATTTATGCTCAATCTGAAAGAGGTGGCAAAGCTGAATTCAAGTGAGTGGTACTTCTTCAGCTTCCGGGACCGAAAGTATGCCACTGGGTTTCGAACCAACCGGGCCACAACATCTGGATACTGGAAAGCTACCGGAAAGGATCGCACAGTGCATGATCCGAGAACACGCGCCATCGTGGGGATGAGGAAGACGCTGGTTTTCTACCGTAACCGAGCCCCCAATGGCATCAAGACTGGTTGGATCATGCACGAGTTTCGCCTTGAGAACCCTCATACGCCTCCCAAGGTATGTGGTTATCTCTATTGCGCACTACACCATCCCTCAATCCGTTCATACCTACCATCACAAAGTGATTGCGAATTTTAGTACAGTTTGTGAGTTTTTTTTTTATATTCTCTAGGGATGTGAGTATTGAATTGGACCATATATTTAAGCTGGTCGCATTATATTTAGTTAAAATTATATTGGATTGGATTAAAAGTCTATCTATATTTAATTTATTGTGGGGTAAAAAATAGCAGTATTACATATAAAAGATGACATTTCTTATTGAGAAATCAAAGGAAGTGTTGGTCACTTAGTCGCTCCGAGGGTTCAGAGTGGAGTATAATTTATTTCTACCATCTTTTAATAAGGATTTACGAAAAAAAAAAAAAAAAAACCATTTTCAATATGAGCTTTGACTAAGTTTCCGCCAGTCGACACGAACACACATAGTACTTGAATTGAAAACCATTCGTGAAATTATTTAGTAGTTCGGGAGTACTCTAGACCACTCCACAACCACTCATTGTGGGATTTTACGACTAAGTGTATAGACCCCATATTAGATATATAGTTCTTGAGTGGTCCGGAGCAATTCGTGGCGGTACACCCCGACTACTGATCGAATAATAACTCAATATATTCATTCTCTCGTGTTCTTAGAACATCTCTCATGCCACATGAACATATAGTATTTGAGATTTGTTGATTATCATTATAAACAGTACTCTCAACTACAAAATGAGAAAACCACTTATAAAAAGAGAATCAATTCTCTCTCAACTACAAAATGTTTGTGCCCGCACATATCTTTTTCTAATTAATCATGTTAATTTGATACTCGCTCATGCATGCATCCCATGAGAAACAATATTGTCTGCGACACAAACTGTGTCTGGGACTTTTTTCATCAGCATGACAATATGCTTCAAGGATCAATTTCTTCTTTTTTTAATCGGCAATAAAATTTATTAAAGAATCATGACAAAGGGTCAATGCTTGATTTGTTATATTTACCATATAACGGTTAGTGCTTGATTCAACCATTCAATTATTGGTCTAAAGTTCTAGACAAATATAATTTCATCAAATGTTCATCGATAAGACGATATAGAATTGAGATAATTTTGTTTTATAGGTTTGCTTAAAAATTTAATTACTCTACAACACAATTGGATCTAATCATTGACGTGGAATCTCAAAGTGAATAAATTTTACCACTTTTGGGGTGCATAAATAAACAAAATTTCACTCCTATTATATGGACATCGTCTAACAGTTTTCCTGTTTGTATGACAGGAAGACTGGGTTTTATGCAGAGTATTTCACAAAAGCAAGGCAGAAAGCAGCAACAGTAGCAACAACGACAACAACCACCTTAGCCCAGAAAACATGTTCGGAAATCTGAATTCTCCCCCAGACCAAACCTTTCTTTCTTCCGGGCATTTCCAAAACATCACTTCTTTCTCCCCAAGCCCATCCCATCAAATCCAAAACCCTAATTTTCCCAATTCATATGGTCATCAGGATGTAAACAACTTCCCCATCAGTGAAATCAACTCGACAGGCGAGGATGATTACTCGTTCTTGTACGATGTGAGTTTTTCCGGAAGCAGATTAGTCGGTCCGAATTTCGGGGCATTCGATGAGGATAACAGTTTAGTTTTTCCTCTGAATTGATCATGGTACGGGGTAAAAGGATTATTACCTTGGCTATACTACTCCCTTTTTTTTTTTCTATCTATATTTTCTTGTATTATTTCAAGTAAAATTGTTAATAGGACACTTTTTTTTTGTAAGTTACGAATTATTCTGATTTTATCCACATATGGGGCAATCATCATGTAAGGAAACTTCCTGGAGAACCGTGTTATTTGGATTTTTCCCACATTATTAGTATTTCTGTACAATTTAAACAAAACCCCGCCGGAGAAAATGTTAGATGTACTTTGTTTTTTTTCTTGTTATGTTTTTTTCCTACAGAATGAGTGATTGTGATTGGGATTTGTTAGTTCCTTGTATTGAGAAGTAAATTAATTATGCAAGAACTTCCAGAAAAATAAAAGATACCGTGTAAGGCAGAGAATGAAGTAATTATGGCAAGGAAAAAATGACGAAATGCTAGAGGGTGTTTGAACACGCAAGCTTGTACATAGGGCTGTAAATGAGCCAAATCGAGCTGAGTTTTAGAATGTTCAGGTTTGTTCATTAAATTTTTAAACGAACTCGAGCAGAGCTCGAATTCAATGAAAAATTGACGAGCCGAGCTTGCTTAGATTTGAGTCGAATTCAAACTTCAAATAAATTTTTTTATTTTGTACATAAAATAAGTTCATACATATATAAAATTATAAAAACATATTAAAATGTAAGTTTATGCATTACTTTTATAATTAATACATGTACAAGTTATAAAATTTTCGTTATATATATGTGAAAGTTTATACATATCCAAGGTTATATAGGAAATTCTTATGAGATTTACGTAAATTTCAAGTTCGTAGCCTAATTGAGCCTAATATTGTTAAGTTCAGGTTCGGCTCGTTTATTAAACGAGCCTAAAATTGAGATTCAGGTTCAGTTCATTTAGTATCCAAATCGAACTCGAACGAGCATTTACCAAGTCAAACCTCGAATAGTTCACGAACAGCTCAATTCATTTGTAGCCCTACTTGTACGACATAGAACAAGCGTTGCCAAGCATGAACGCATCTTATGTTCTTTGTTTCACTGTATAATATATCGACGGTTTATATTCCATCTGAAATTATTTAATTACGTACGTACTCTTGTATTTAGTGTTGGATGTGATTCCAGTAACAAACATCTAATAAGAGTGTACTTATGAAAAAACAAATAAACAAGAAGTGACATTAAACCATTTTAAAAATTTGTGCATTTCTTCTAAAGCTGCAGGGATGGTTGGAAGGTTTGGTTTCCGTATGTATAGATAATTATTCACCAATCAGGTGGAAGTTAGAAGAAGATATCAGGTTTCAAATCCCATCAACGTAAAAAAAAAAAAAGTAATTGATTTTCACACTCTTCTTTTTTTTTTTAATCGGCTTCACACTCTCCATTTTGATAATTTCATTCTCTTTGTTGTCATCTTGTGAGAGCGTGGTTATCAAAAAAGAAATTGTGAAAATCACTTCCAATAAAATAGGTAAAAAAGTGAACATTACAATTATTATTGAAATCCAGAAGATGAACTGCTTATCTTTTTCTTTTGGGGCTTTTAGAGGCCGTTTTTTTTTTTTTTAGCTCCGCACTCATCCCATTAATCCTGACAAATAGATTTTTCTTTATTTCAGTCCTTTTTTTTATTCCTTCGTGCGTGTTGTACCTTAGCGCTTCTCTTTTCTCCCTCCGTGTTGCATTCTCATTCTGTTAGCTCGCTCTCTCTCTCTCTCTCTCTCCCCTCTTTTTATTTAAAATTTTAAAATGGTTTGTAATTTTTTTTTGTAGATATCCAATTATCAAAAAAAATACATATATATTTGGAACCTACTCAATGAGATTTACAAAACAAAATCCATATTTTATATGAAATTACGTGACGGTAAAAAAAAAAAGTTCATATAGCCTTATAGCATAGTTCACATAGCCTTATAGCATAGTTCACATAGTTTAAAAAGTTCATTTGTCTTTAGTTGATTTACATAGTTCACACAGCCTTAGCATAATTCTCATAGCAAAAAAAAAGGTTCATTTGCCGTGTTTTTTCGTTGATTCACTATGTGAACTGACCTAACGTGATTTGAGCAAAAAAATCAACAAACTCCACATTCACATAGCCAGTTTGTTATGTGAGCTGCACAGTTCACATAGCGAATTGGCTATGAGAATTATGTGAACTGACCAAATGTGATTTAAGCAACAAATTCAACAAACTCAATAGTTCTCATAGTCAGTTTGTTATGTGAACTGTACTACACAGTTCACATAGTGAATTGACTATGAGCACTGACCTAATGTGATGTGAGCAACAAACTCAACAGTTCTCATAGCTAGTTCATTATGTGAACTACACAGTTCACATAGCGAATTGGCTATGAGAATTGTCCACAAAAATTACGTGAACTGGTCTGATATGATTTGAGCAACAAATTCAACAGTTCTCCTAGCCAATTTGTTAGGTGAATTGCACAGTTCACATTAGCGAATTGGCTATGAGAATTGTCTATGAGAACTAGAGCAACCACACAATTCACATAGACCCATAACATCTAAAATACACAGCCCACACAGGCTTATCATACAGAATTCACATGGGGTTATGCAGTTCACGTAGACAGTTCACATAACCCCACCATACAGTTCATATAGCCCCACCACACACTAAAATTAGTTTTTTCTCTATACATAATTTCATAGTAAATATAGATCTTGTTGAGTAGATTTCAAAAATGTAAATTTTACAAAAAAAAACTGACATATACAGTAAACGTTTTTTTTTTTTTTATTGGCAAAGAAGTTTTATTATAACTCGACAAAGGGGTACATCGAGACGGAGCCAAATACGTACATAGCACGAGACCAAGTATAGCAACGAAAGCATTCAGCGGAATACTGAAAAAGAAAACAAAACCAGAAGAAAAAAAAAATCCCAGAGACACAAGACCAGCATAACCATATGCTGAATGGCCATCCAAGGGAACAAAACACATGTAAAATGACCTGAGAATTTTGCCCGCGAGAATTGACTGCCCATCATTGGCAAATCCAAAAGCTCAGCTTGTAAAAACATATACAGTAAAAATTATGACATTTTAAAATTTAGAATGTAAACAAACAAAAAATGAATGGCATAATAGTAAATAAGCTTGAAACCAGTACAAGAGTCTTTGTTGCACGCCTATCTAGCTTCGAAAGAATATTTGAGGGGTGGTATGAGTACGGAGCTAAAAAACGGGACCGACCTCTAATTTTCTTTTCTTTTCTTTTTTTTGTTGATGTTGTCATACGACAGTTCATCATATTACCAGGTAGGCCCAGTTATATTTTTTAATGTAAGGCCCAATTTTAGTATTTTTATACTAGTTCAACAAAAAATACATCCACCAGAAGGGCCCAGATTGAACAAATAATGTGGACAGGTTTTTTCCCCATGGCAGAACCATTGGAGCCCATAACACTGGGCCATTCTGAAACTTACTGGCCCAAGAAAATGGCTTCTCATTTAGGATGCTTTAGTTTTAACTGTATATTTTCCTTTCTGTGTTAAACAATTACTACCAACTTACTTAAAAGCAGTATCTTGAATCATCAGATTTTAAAAAACTCTTATATTTCGATATCCGATGTCAAAAATTCAAAAATATTATCAACAAAATTGCCATAGAATTAATTTCGATATCCGATGTCAAAAATGCTATTGTAAATAATTGTGTGCATCAAGTATATGCAAGGTATCGATTTCTATTCCAAAAGCAAAATATAAAACCTTGTGTTGCATCTCTAAGCAAAAGTAAAAACATAAAATTGCTTTCAATGCTCTTTTGTAAAATGCGTTTATAATGGATTCAACATCAAAGCATCAAACAAAGTCTTTCTCAATGTAAGTGAGTATGTAATCCGCTATGAAATTGTCCTACATCCTATTTCGTAGTCTAGCCTTCCCAATTTCACTGAAAATGCTCGCTATTATGTTGTCGTAGAAACCAATAAAATTAACATTATACAAATCAATATATCAACAAGGAGATAAATGATTGACATTTTTGTTATCGCCAATATACACTTGGCTGAATTATGAAATTGTGGCCAAATTTTGGAACTCCGAGAGAACATTAATAAAGTGCAACTTTTGTTTGATCGGCAAAGATAAGTACAGTATATATTAATAACTCAACAGGGCAATAAAATTTTTGGATGTTTTCACAATAATTATAAAAAAAATTGAAACTTGGATAGAGCGGTTGCCCGGGCTACCGCCCTTGTGTATGGTATTTACGATTTTATACTTATTGCTTTTTAGGTCTGATCCTTAATTTGAAAGGTGCAATAGCAATATCAATAGCAAAATGATTTTTAAAAATTAAAAAATTAATAGTAAAATTTGAAGAGTGGGTTGAAATCGCAATTTTAAGAAACTATATATATGAGTCCTCAAAATGCCACATGGGTCCAGAAAAAGCTTTATTTGATGAAAAAATTAGATGAAATGGAGATGCTTATGGGCCACTAGAAATACTTTCATTAATTACCTGTCGCACTAAACTTAAACACATCATATTTATTTGCAAAACTGTCTAACTTTATGAATGTTCATTGAAATGTTATCGAAATTGGTAATTATAATAAACATGATCTTTGGTAACGGGTGCACTATCATTAAGGGTAAAAAAATATACACTTGTGGGGTTCTATTTGTACTTTAACGTACACTTTTTAAGTTTAGTTAAATGTTAAAGTACACTTCAATGTTTATTTTTTTTTAACAGCAAGTTCACTTCAATATTGCACCCGTTAGCATTTCTCTTATTGTTAACTCGTTAACAACACCTCATGTTAATCCGATATTAGCTTACATATGATTTTGCATTACATTTATTTTAGAAAAATTACGATACTAGATTGGAACTTATTCTCAAAATAACTATTTTCCGTAAACTTTTCTTTTTTTTCCAATACTAAAATTGTTACGAGGTTTTAAAAAATAAGCAATATCAATCACAAATATGAATCGAGAGATCTTTAAAGGAAAATGTTAAGATACAGAAAAAATTTCTCCGAAAATATCCGGGGAGGGAAATTAGTAGTATCTTTTTTAATGCAAGGTAAAACTATCAGCGACAAACAGAGAAAACAGTTGCAAAGAAAACGAAGTACTCCGTACAACCCAAAAATTATCGGCAATCAAAGATTCAAACACACAGACAGAACCTGTAACTGTCCATACAAGCCCAAGATTAGGGTTTTGGTGTACGAAGCTTCTGAGGGGAAGGCGATTCCTCAACTTCAACCGAAAATCTTGTACTCGCACTTGGAATTAAAGAACATGTGAGTGTCCTCATCACTCCTTTAATTTATTTATTTTCCTTTCTCAGTTGTGCCTCACTATTTTTATGGTGATATATCTGGAAATTCAGTGAGTGTTTGAGTATTTGTTCAATACGGCTGTTTCGTAAATTGTAATCACTAAAAGTGGAGACTAATCTTCCGGACTTTCGATTTTAATGAGCTAAATCTGGAAAAAGTAATGTCTTTCTGAGAATTTTTCTACACCAATTTTTTTTTCTCAATGAGTTCTTTAAATTGGCTCATGCTAATAAATTATTTTTTGCGTGCGAAATGCACGGCTCCCAAAAAGGGCGAGCAATTTGGGACGGAGGGAGTAATATGTTTGTGTTGCTTGTGACAAGTGTGAAAGTTCATCGAGCTATTGTTTTCAGTTATAGAATGTGGTGATTGCAGGATTTGGTTCTCTTTTTTGATGGATCCTTTCGGTTTAATGTGATGTGAGCCTATGCTGTTGTTGAAGTTAGAGCAAGGATGGGTGAGAAATTAGTTACTTGTTAAGGAACTATTTAAGATATCATCTGATGGATACCCACTACGGATTGGAGGAACCGAGAGCAAAGTTTGAAATAGTAGGCCTTTACGCTATGATTGGCACTTTAAAGGCAGCGGTATACTGTTCCATGATTTCTCCCCAACCGCTGTCTTTTTGGTATGCATATTATTCCTCACTAAAACACCTAATGGGTTGAAAACGACCTTAACGACGCTACTCAATCTCTAAGGATATGATGTTAGAATTTGAGAGCTCGCTCTTGAATATGTAGTGCAACTTGTGTATGGACTTCTCCAATATCTCCGAAGCCATTTACCATAGTATTTTTTTACAGAATTGGTGCGGACTGCGGAGAGCTAGGTTACTTGTCAGAATTTGGTAAGTTTGAAAGAAGATTAATGTTTGTTCCACATCTATACCTTAATGCGCATTTCACTGGTCCAAGCGATTGATTGATTTATTTGTTCCAGTGAGCAACCTCTGTTAAGAAGGATGAGGTGCTGGAGTCAGGAGACAGTTTCAGATTCAGCATTTAATGAACAGAGGGAAACCAAAGAGAAGAGAAAGATATGAAGATTACTTGTGGCAGTAGTTGCATTGAATTGTAGTTTCTTCTGCATTGTTCTGTACTTCGCAAGTTCAATTTGAAACCTAACAACATGTTCAGGCGTACCAGTTTTGTTGGCGATGGTGTCGGCATATGTCATGTTCAAGGACTCAAGTAGACGGTGCTTGTGCTTGACCTGTTGCAATCATTTTCTTTTTCCTCCTCTCGGGCTTTAGACAAGTGGCATGCCAAGGAGGAGGGGTGCAGGATAACGCTGACAACTGTTGCTAATAGAACTGTTGTGGGTAAGAGGTACTTTCCTAGTTGAGTGTCTTCTTAGTTTCTCAAATCAGACTGTTCTAAATTGTTACAATCTATGCTCCTTGGTTTCGGTATTTACTTTATGTTCACTCTTGTTCAGTCGTCATGGGGACAGAAGGCATAAGGACTCATGTTAAGAATGGCAAAGGGGCCAAGCTCTCAGTTCCACCTGGTTTTGTGTCGCTTACATCTTTCACGCTTAGTAGGGTGGAGAATAGTGAAGAAATTTGTAGTTCCATGGCGTTGGGGACTGAATCTGAACCAGAACAAGTACAGGTGGACATCTCTTGCAGCATAACTGACAGTTCAATGCTTGGGCAGGCTTTGAGGAGAAGACCGTGGATACGTTATGATCAATCTACTCACAACCCAGAGGAACATGAATCTGAACAGCTTGACGCGGTCATCTTTCTTATGTTTATTCACTTCGTGCATTGCCTTTAGAATGCAAGATTGTAAAGTAATGTTGCATGAGTAGAGTAGAAATATATCTGACATCTATTGTAAGGCAAGTTTTTTAATTCCCTATATTTTGCACCCTTGGATCTAGATTTTCCCTGATTGATGGTGTAGATTTACTGTTGCCATTAGCTCAATGGCTCCGATTCCGGTGGCAGCAAACCTTTTTGGGAATTTGAGCTAATGACAAACCTTTTTGGCAAACCTGGCCATTTCGATAGTTGGGGCTGAATCTGAGCCATTGAGCTAATGACAACAGTAAATCTACACCATCAATTTGGGAAAATCTAGATCCAAGGGTGCAAAATATAGGGACTTCAGAAACTTCCCTTCCTTATTATATAGATGTTTCCACTGGTTTAAATAAATATTATTTATCTATTTTTGTCACGTCCCCATTTCCTGTGTCGATATCCGTGCTACATAGGTTGGTAGGCTTTTTGTATACTGGTGCCATCTCTGCATGGCTTTATTTATAGAATTAACAATCTTACTTATTAAAATATGAATTCTACAATACCATATCAGCCCTGTCAAACGGGGCCTTACACAACACGGTGGAAGTGTCATGAGGTTCTGATGAATAGTCTGCTTATGATTAGTGGTTGCATACATTTTCGTACATTGAGTAACACGTTGCAGATTTAGGAAAAAGAGATTCGGCGTGAATCACTTTGTGGGAAACTAAAATATATGGTAAAAAAACGCCGGGTTAAGACGGAGTTATTGGTTCAGTAAAAAGATGGATGTCATGATTAGTAGGGTTAGGGATGTGTGATTTCTTTTTATTTCTACGAGTTAGACTAATCTGGGAAGAAGGGGTGATATTGATTACCGACTATCTCTGTTAATTGAAGCATATCACCGAAAGCAATCTAGTTGTATCTGGGGTGAATCTACATGAATCATTGATTGAGTCAAAATCTTGCCATTCACTGTAATTATCACATGATTCGGTTCAATACACGAAGCAATTAAGTCAAATCAAAATCCCTTTTGAGGCTTCAGAATTGAATTTTCATGATTATGGTAAAGTTTGGCATTGTTTCATTCTTTGCCAGTATATGTTTAATTTAGCATGCACGAGTAGAGTGAAGCTAATATTGAACTTCTTTTGCAGAATCGTCCTTCTAAGACTTGCCTTCCCAAAGGGGTGATTCGTGGATGTCCTAGCTGTAGTAATTGCCAGAAGGTTTTTAGTTATCTACCAAGTACTTTGATGTTATATCATAGAATGATGGCTTCCAATGTGTTACGAACTTACCATATTACTCCGTATATTATTTCCCTTGCTCTGTGCCATAATCAACGATTCTCATAAACTGGAGATTTTTTTTTAACAGGTCATTGCGAGATGGCATCCAGAAAGTGCTTGGGTGACTTCACTTGAAGAGGCTCCTGTTTTCCGCCCATCTGAAGAGGTTTTTTTTAAAAAAAATTTACTTATTGATGGGTTTCTTCATTCGTTTTATCCCTTGACTTATGTTCCCTGGAGTTTATCTGCTTGGTCTCGTATTTTCTCAGTTTTGAGCTTTTCTAACTACTGTCTGTGTGTGGGTTCTGAATCTTCTTGCAGGAATTTAAAGACTTGCTTAAGTATGTTGCAAGCATACGTCCAAAAGCAGAATCCTATGGAATTTGCCGTATCGTTCCTCCTCCTTCCTGGCAACCACCATGCCTTCTGAAGGAAAAGAACATATGGGAAAGTTCAAAGTTCAAGACCTCTATTCAACGGATTAATGAGCTTCAACGGGTATATTCAGACAGTAAACTTGAGGGAATCAACGAAAAGGTGATGGGAAAAAAGAGAAAAATTATGGGAATGAGTTTGGAACGTGGGTCAGGTGAAGGGTGTACCACAGACCAGGATCAAGCTGGGTATCATGCTGAACCATTTGAATTTGAACCTGGTCCAGAGTTCACGTTAGAAACTTTCAAGAAATATGCAGATGATTTCAAATGGCAGTATTTTTGCATGAAGGGGAAGGATACAGATGTAGATGACAATTCCTTAGCTATGTTGAACCACTGGAAGCCCTCAGTGAAAACTATTGAGGGTGAATACAGACGGAACGTTGAGAATCCATCTGAAGAGATTGAGGTTTGTTGAAGAAAACATGACGAGCTCCTTTATGAACTCTTTTATGCACTTTTTGTTTATTTGGCAACTTTTGTAGTCATTGTCCTAAGATGTTTTAGGTGCTTTATGGTGCTGAGGTGAATTCTATAGCCTTTGGAAGTGGGTTCCCGGCAGTATCAGATTCAGCTGAGACGTCTGAGTATGCCAAATACGAAGAATCTGATTGGAACATGAATGATATCCAAAAGTTGCCAGGTTCTCTTCTTGCTTTTGAGAGCAACAAGTCTTCTGGCATTTTGCCCCCTCAACTCTTTGTGGGAATGTGCTTTTCATCGCTTTGTTGGGTGAGATTCTGAAGCTTTTCACTGCTCAGGAATGAAGTAACTTTGTCGGTTCTCTGGTCCATCCAATTGGAAAAATTTAAGTGTTTGGTTTTGTTTATGGAATTCCTTTGCTGTCTGGTTAAGCAGAAAGATATTGGTTCATTCAGTTGTTCTGATACAGATAATTGATTTCGTTTAACTGTTTACTTTGCATAACAGAGAGTTGAAGAGCACCACTTGTATTCACTATGGTACATGCATTTAGGTGCTCAGAAAGTATGGTACAGCATACCAGGACAATATTACTTCAAGTTTGAGGCAGCCTTGAAGAAGTACTTTCCTGACTTGTTATTAGAAAATCCTGAGTTGCTTCATAAAATGGTGGGTAGTGATTTCCTTTTATGCTCTACTGCCTCATGTTAGAACCTTGTTCTGTTGTTCAGAAGTTTTTATGGGATGAATGTTTAGCAGCAAGTTTGGGTCATATATTTGTCAGAGATTAATAGCATTATGTTTAACTTAAGACCTAGAACTACGTAGAATTAGGGAGGATGATATGGTAAAATTTGATGGACAATATTCATAAGATTCCTAGGAACAAGGATTTAGAATAATGACGAATTGACGATGACCGAATATTGTAGATTGAATTTCAATGTAACTTATTTGTTGGTTGAATTTCAGTGTAACTTATTTGTTGGTAATACTATTTTTTGTATTAATTTATGATTAGAACACAAATTTTCTTTTCTCAGTTGTGTATGCCAAAGATCAGCTTTATCATTCATGTAGAGTTGTTTGGTGCAGGTCACTCAGCTCTCCCCTTCCACATTGAAGTCCGAGGGTATTCCTGTCTATTGTTGTGTGCAGTATCCTAGGGAATTTGTCCTCATGCTCCCAGGAGCATATCATTCAGCATTTGATTGTGGCTTCAATTGTGCTGAAAAAGCCAAGTTTGCTCCCTTTGACTGGTTACCTCACGGGCAAAATGTTGTGGAACTGTATGCTGAACACCGTAGGAAGACATCAATCTCCCATGATAAGCTGTTGCTTGGGGCAGCCATGGAAGCTGTGAGGGCACAGTGGGAAATTTCATTGTTAAAGAAAGACTCCAAAGATAAGCTAAGATGGAAAGCTGTTTGTGGAAAGGATGGGATCTTAACAAAAGCACTGAAGGTAAGCCTCTAGGTTTGGGTAACTTTTACTGTTTCGGAAGGAAGTAGACACGCTCTTTGATGTGAATTCCACATTTCTGCCTTTCCTAATGCATATTAAACATGTGGTCCTGAATATATCGAGGGGTAGGTTCGTAATAATACAGTGTTTAAAACTTTGGATTTGGCATCTTCTTGCTACTTTCGCATTTGGCATCTTTTAACACTGTCAAGCATCTCTCAATTGAAGTGCAACAAATTTGCTTGGTTTTATGCTTTCCATATTTGGGTAATGCCTTGAAATATGAGTTAATGTTGAACAATTTCTCTCTTTTCCAGTCACGTATCAAGCAGGAAGGCGCAAGGAGGAAATACCTTAGCAATTCATCACAATCACGAGAGATGGAAGCTGACTTTGACTCTACCAGTAAAAGGGAGTGCAGTATATGTTTCTATGATTTGCACCTTTCTGCCACAGGTTGTCCATGCTCCCCAGGCAGATATTCTTGTCTAAAACATGCAAAGCAGCATTGCTCTTGTGCTTGGAGTTCTAGATTTTTCCTCTTCCGATATTCAACCAGTGACTTAGATGTTCTTGTTGAAGCTTTGGAAGGGAAATTAAGTGCAGTTCATAAATGGGCTAAAGAAAAGCTTGGATTGACCTTATATCCCCATGCCCCCAGAGAAAAGTTACAAGTACCTAGTGGTGTTGGAGATAAATTACTTTTTGCTGGAGCAAAACAAGAAGAATTTGCATCTGATAATGCAGAGGTGACAAATGGCATATCTAAGTTAAGTCCAGAAATGGGCCCACCACTGCTCCATGCAACATCCCTGAGCAAAGAGAGAGAAAACACGAGAGCATCTACAGTCGGTTCCGTTGGTCTTGGCTCTCAGTTGAAGGAAAAGGAAAACTTTGTTGCTGCGCAGTCAAGTTTTCTAGCTCATCTCAGAAAAGATGCCAAGGCATTTGAGAGCGCAAAAGGAAGATTCCTTGCTGCGCAATCAAGTTTACTAGCTCGTCTCAGAAAAGAAGCCAATGCACGTGAGAGCGAGAAAAGTGTTTTGAAGAGCATTAGTGCAAGTAATGGGGAAGGGCCTTCTATAGGTTTGGCCTCTGGTGAAAAATTAGCAGAAAAGTGTTGTCAACGTGATGTTATTCTCATCAGTGATGATGAGGGCGAATAGCCTGTGTTCTACGGTATTGTAAGTTCCACTTGATTTACTGTAATGCAGTTTTACTGTAATGTATTATCTGTAATGCAAGTCATTGTAGAGCTGAGTAGTGTATTATCTATGCTGTTACCGATTGTTGTGTTTAGGCCTTTTGATGGCTGTTTCAACGAGTCCACGTTATACATAAGATGAATTTAAGGTATTTACTGACATTATTTTCATGGGCTCGTATCAGTCATCACTAATGCACGTTTTAGAGCTCTTGTTGATGCAGATCTTGTGGCTGGGAATAGGTGGGAAATTTGTTGTGTATTGGGCACCCTTTTGGAACATTTGTGATGAATTAGTCGAAGGCTTTCTGAAGCTAATTATCACACAACTATTCTGAAGCTGGGAATGCTGCAGGTACGCACTAAGAACTTTCAGATATAATAGCTATCATTATCAGTGTTCCCGTGGTTATAATCATTTCTTGATTATCATCATCATCATTGACGCACTTGTAATCAACCAGACTTCTTGGTTCAACGACATGCATGTTTTTTTTTCCCTCATCAAGGTGGTTTTGTTCTTATCCTCCGCCCTACCTTTACGCGCATGTTTAAGTCACATGAGACTAGCGTATTTTCGTTCCGTCTTCTTTTTCTTTCTCTGCAATGCCACTTGATCAATCCTGTCTCAGTTTGTACAGCATGAGCTATCCATTGTGGTGATTAGTTTACCAGCGGTGACAATTTGTAGAAGTAAAGGATTAACATAGTTTTTGCAAGACCTTAATACTTTTGGTTTTCATTTATTGATACAGTACGAGCTAGGCTGGTTGATTTTTGAATGTGATTCTATTTTTCTCCCTCTCTCGTGGATGAGTAATATTATTCAAAATAATGCTCGGTGTCCCTCATTAACAGGATGATAAGTTTATGTGATTCCTTTCGTATATTTTGTTCTTGCCTTTTGAGCTTCATTTTCTTCATTATTTGTTTTTTGTTTTTGCAAACGGTAAGGTGTTAGTATTTGTCAGATTACTACAAGGATGAACCTCCTGTCATTTCTAGACCTCACGTTCCAAAGAAGCACTACACAACCATGAGGCCAAACCGCAAGGTTTTTTTCTTCAATACTTTGCTATTCGTTTTCTGATGTTAATTTCCATCTTATAAAGATTTTGTTTCAAATGAATCCATGCTCCTGAATTCATTTTGGGCCAGAACAACTCAAGGCCAGCCAGTACCGGCAAACTGAACAACTTTTTCTCTCTCTGTCCTCTTTCATTTTCTTTCTTCTCTCTTTTTTGGACGTAAATTCCACCTTAATTTGTCAAGGATACTCCGTACGGAAAAGTCTTACCACTCAAAGTGGAAGGCTGTGGCCAGCCTTGATGTTTAGGTAGTCCAAATCCGACTCAAGTTTGGTTGCCCATTTAACATTAAGTCATAATAAAAAACCATACAAGTCAAAAAAAAATCTACGTTTATATTGTGCTTTTACCTGAATTGCCTCAAAAAATTAAAAACCAAAATCAATTTCTGGTTATAGTGCTTTATGATTAATATGATCCAATTTAAAAGAAACCAACTTTTCCTTGTATTTTTTTGTAGCAAATTGTTCTTGATTTTTAATATGTCCGAGAAGGTAAACAGATCAAACATTGTATCGTAGTTTCAAAATTTAACTAAAATCATTTTTTTTTTAATTTTGTATCACTAGAAAAAAATGAATCAAATATAACAAAGTACCGCTCATACTTATGTTTTCTCGGACTAATCATGTTATCAACTTAAAACTCGTAAAAATACTATTTTAACAATAGAGAGTATTTATTTTAAATCATTTTATCAAATTTTGTTGAGTAGAAATCATGTTATCAACTTTAATGGCGTAAAAATATTATTTTAACAATAAAGATTATTTATTTTAAATCTTTTTTTATCAAAGTTTGTTGAGTAGGAAAAAATTATTTTGGTTTATTTATTGTCAATATTTGTGTATTCAATTTGAAAAGTTAAAAGTAAAATTAAAATTAAAATAAACTAAGAGAAGAAAAAACACATAAAAACATTTATGGTGTACAAAAGATTTGAACTTTGGTATAATTAAATTTTAACACTAATGGTGTAAGAGTTCTATTTTTATTTGGAAGAGATCAAATTGAAAAACAAGACAAAAAAATCAATTTGTCAAAATGACTCCCGGGACTTAAACCCAGCCAAGTAGCTTGCATAAGTGCGCACAGTAAAAGCTCGGAATAGTTGATGCTCCATATAATATCTACTACCTCCGTTCCTAAATAAATGTTCCATACTCTCTCTCCTGTCTTTTTTCAAATAAAAAAATTAAGTGCTTCCGTGAATCATTTTTCGAATTTTTCGCATCGAATTAAAGTATTCATTGTATACTAAAATTCGGTGCGAAAAAATTCAAAAAATGATATATGGAAGCACTTAATTTTTTGATTTGAAAAATGACACGACTTTTCGTAGTGGACACTTATTTAGGAACGGAAGGAGTATATCTTTGCAAAAAAAAAAAAATTGATTGCCCCAATTCGAGGGGTTGTCCAAGTCCGGAGGCTTGCGGGCTTATCCCGGAACCGGCCCTGGACCGAAGTCCTTACCAGCCTTTACTCCGGGAAATTATCAGCAAGGCCAGCCAAGTTTTTACTACAATTATTGCCCTCCCACCGTGATTAAATAATCACTCGTCGTTTCTAGCAAATGTCAAATCTACTGATATATGTGAGGATAATGACTTCTTTTAAAATCCGTGCAACCGAGTGTTTTTCAATTTAAGCCCATTTAACTTCAAATATGATAAGAAAAACTCAGCATGAGTGATACTTGCGCTAAGACTAGTCAAGATCTTAGCCACGTAACTTCAAATTGTCTTGCGAGCCCCGTTCTCAATTCTTGTATTGCGTTCGCACTCAAAACACTTGCTCACATGGATTTTAGTAGTATAAGATAGACGATTTCATGCTCTCGCACGTGACTTGAATTGAGTTCCCCCTGATAGTACTTTTGACATTTTCAGTATTCTTGCAATCACATTCTAGCTAGCGAAAATATTGAAAATACTACTTTGGAAATTCACCCTAAGCTCAAGACCCTTGTTCATAGAACTGCAAATGAACCGAGCAGCTCGTGGCTCGGCTCGTTGAGTAAACAAACCGTGCTCGAACTCAAGTTCGAGTTTTTGGCTCGTTTGTATAGACTCGGCTCATTCATGAAAGAGCCAAGTTCGAACACTTCAAAGCTCTGTTATGCTTGTTTGCACTCCTACTTGATCACCAAAGGTTTAATCACAAAACTGGGATTATGAACCTTTTATTGTTTCTTCTCATCTCTGAGTTCTTGACCATTTTGGATTGGGGAGGGGTCCCTCGTAAAGAAAGGAAAACCTAACAGGTGGATTTCTGATGTGAACGCAACAATAAAATAATACCGTACGGTTCACGTTCGCCCAGACTCAACTGGGCCGCAACGCATTAATGGTGACGCGTGGCAAGAGGATTTCACTTGGGTTGGTTAATTATTTACATAGGAGTATTTTTTAAAATCTTCTTTCAAAAAGGGTTAATGAAGAACCTTGTTATTGGTACCGATCATGTGCTGATCGGCACCCGAGATCCCTTTGTGGGATTCAAACGGTCAACCTGAACCGTTCGTTATTTTGGATGAAATAAGGTGATTTTGGATCGAGCTGTTAAGGCTGTCCAATTGGATCGATTCCCTCGTGAACACACTTGGAATTTGATTCTGAGATGGATGAACGGTTTGAATCGATCGTTTGGGACCCATAAGGGGATTCCGGCGCCGGGTCGATATGTGATCGGTACTGCTGGATCGGTTATCGCTTGATAAATCACTCTCTCTATTTTTCGTGAGTATCATTAGTGGGCTTGTTTTGGGACGTTGAATTTGGACTTGGACAGAAAGTGAGGGGCGTACCACTAAATTGGTTTTTTTGGCTCAGCTTTTTTATGGGAGATTCGAAAAATGCGTTGGCTTTTTGTGGTTTTTTAGGTGATGTATTATGAGGGGATGACTTGTCTCAAAAAACATAATAAGCTGGTTTTTGGCTTTTTGAATTAGTGGAACGGGGCGAGTGTTTTTCTTTTTGCCGACATTAGTGACAGGCATGCACGTGGGGATTGAACTGATGGACTGGGCTGGATCTGGCCCACTACGTGTCTTATCCAACGTCTCGTCGGATTGACCGCAGAATGCGGGATTCTCGTACGAGTCTCGCCTTTTTCTAATGGATACCGAAGTAAAAGTACCGAAAATACACAAGCGGTATGTGAGATCCATCGTTTGGTCTCACCGACTCTTACACGAATAATTCAAATCATTCAATAATTTTTAAATAATTTTTGAATGACCCTGCAACATGTTGCTTCAAATGCATCTATGTAGTTGCTGGCTGCATTTGGTCTTCCAGGAGGCTTCGGTTTTCATCGCGGCCGCACAGGCCGATTTGTCTCCGTCGATGTTTGACTATTGTTAATTTGTTTTGAGTCTATACGGCTCGTAAGATCTTACTCTCTTTCTCTCTCGACTCACACTAATCCCGACCTTGTTTCGGTTTGATTTCGCACTCGATCTGTGATGCGTTTTCAATATGTGTTAGAGAGCAAAGCTCGTGTTAGGGCGCTTGAGATGATTTCTTACTCTTCCGCTTTGTTATTTGGGTTGTTGTTTCTAGATTTTTCTCAATGTATGTTGGACGGAGTCCCTTGTATGTGCCTTTGGCTTTTCTGAATAAAGAACTTTATTTTCTGATCAAAAAAAAAAAAAATGCATCTAAATAACTCCTGAACATAGATGTGGGTTCCAAAATTAATTATAGTGTATGAGTTTCGCGGTGATGTGTGGTAAAGAAAAAATGGTCACATTCCCCGCTATCAATGGTGGTTCGAGACTTCTATTTATTTGACTTGTTAGGTTTGTTGATTGTACCAAAATGATATCGATTGAATCGACACTAATATGAATAAAAACACGTCACTATTCTAAAAATGGTTAAAGATGACACACTATAAATTAAAACAATGACAATTTTATAGAAATTGTAATCGAAACTATGAGGGTAAAGTTTTGATGTCTGTCTATCTTAAAAACTGTCATCTTTGTGATATAAGAAGACAGTTTAGAATAAAGTGACATTATTATCTCTTTCTTTAATGTCAATTTTTGCACATTTAAAGTCTGAATTTATGTAACTAACACTGAAAGTCTGAAATTTTTTATGACGTTTTATAAGCGTCATTGAAACATATAAGATGACAGTTTAATCCAAAACTGTCATTAAAAGTTCTCAACTTAAAATTTTCCGAAAATATAGTATTATATATTTTTGTTGGTCTTTTGTTAACAAGCGTGCTAGATCAGTTGGTATCACGCGCGCACGAGGAACTTAAGGTCTTCAGTTCGAGTCCTAGGGCAAGCAAATATTTGCTCGCCACACAAGCGCCACGGGGGCACCATGTGAGTTCCACTGGGCAGCATGTGTTCGAACTACAATTTTTTTTTTTTGGAATGGAGAATAGATAGGATGACAATTTAAAACCATCATCTTTTGTTGCATATCTGTCATCTTTATATGTTTCAATGATATTTTTTTACTGTCATAACAAATCTAGACTTTTAATGTCACCTCCAAAGATGACAGTTTTTAAAACTCTAGATTTTTGTCACCTCCAAAGATGACAGTTTTTAAAACTCTAGATTTTTGTCACCTCCAAAGATGACAGTTTTTAAAACTCTAGATTTTTGTGTTTAATGATACTTTTTTACTATCATGGTTTAAAGGTTTTTGTAGTAGTGCGTTTATATTGATATTGATTAGAAAAGAAAAAAATGAATGGCCACGATTTAAGAATGACCTTTAATAACGATTGTGAGTTTCAGTGATCTTGAGTTTGGCATGAATTGCAAACTCGAGGAAGAAAACGAACGATTTGAATCACCTCAATATATTTCGGATGGGGCGCATCAAATTAAGGAGCACAACAAGACCATAAACCAGCCACATAAATAAAGACTTAGGCTAAGTTTTCTATTTGCTAAAATGGGAAACTCATAAAATTAAGTTGGTGATTTTAGCAAATGAGTAAACCAGACGCTAATATCAATTCACTTTCCTTAGCTAAAATGGGTTGATTTTAGCACCTAGTTTTCTCATTTGCTAAAATCACCCACTAAATTTTATGAATTTTTCATTTTAGCAAAATGGGAAACTTAAGTGACTTTTCTGTCTCTAATAATGGTAGATTTTGTTGTGCCTTCAATACATAGACTCATTCCAATGTAAAAAAATTCGACAAAGTAGAGTTGTTGTTTTTTTTTTTCCAATCAATAGAAGAGATCAATTACATCTTATATAAAATACAAAATATAAATTTGGGATAGAATAAAGAAAGGAAAAAGCCCTACACGTAGGCGGGGAGATTCGAAAATTGCCTTTACTAGCCTGCCTAACTAAGGTAGCCTCAATTGGTTATAATGTAAAGCTTAACAAGTGTCCTTTATTTTAAACAAACGATCAGACCATAATAGCCACGTGATCATATAAATCTGGATCACGAACTTCGCTGTAATTAAATGGTGAAGAAGAAGTAGGGGTACACCTTCCGGTAGAGTGAATATCGACAATCTACAGCTGCCAAATTTGGCTTGTATCGCCCGATTTGTACTGTGCAGTTAATTAATGTAGTACTACACTACATTTTTCTTGTATTTTCATTGCTTCCATTGTCTACGTACATTACATACATTTACAATCCTTTTTTTTTTTGACTTTTTCTTCCATCTATCAAACCACCACACACAGTTTCCATGCACTGTCATGTACACATGAAAACAAAATATATATATATATATATACTCCATCTGTTTCAATTTGTTTGTCCCTTTTGGGAGTAAGGGGGTGTGCCACTAACTTGGTTTTTTTGGTTTTTTAGCTTTTTTATGTGAGAGCTCGAAATACGCGTTGGTTTTTTGTGATTTTTTATGTGATGTATTGTGAGGGAATGACCAGCTGGGTTTTGCCTTTTTGGGTTAGTGGAACGGGGCCTAAGTGTCACTTTTCGACTGATTATATATCATAATTTATATTGTTTTACGTGATTTTCAAAACATTGTCTTATAGAACTAATTGATATCTATCAAACAAAATCCATATAAATATAAAATTCATCACCGATTTAAAGTTATAACTAGTTTAGAAAGAGGGACCAAAATTTGGAGACAGAGGGAGTAGTATATATACTCCCGTCCGTACCCATCTAATATTCTTTTTTGAGGATTCCTGTTGGAATCCACCCATGTGGGCCGGATGGGCTAAGTCCCAAGGTTTAGGGTTGTTTTGTGTAACCCTAGCCTTGGTTTATAAATACTCTTGTATCTCTCTTATTTTGTGCTCCCTCCGTCCCAATTTGTTTGTCCATTATTCTATTTTCTGTTACGCCTTAAATTGCTTATATCTTTCAATCTATAATGTTTTTCATAATTTTAAAAACTTTGTATAATAGAATCAATGGTGAACTATCAAACAAGATATATATTACATATATTTTGAGATCACTATTAAAAGATATAAGCAATAAAAAACTAACACGATTATCGAAAATTGACAAACAAAATGGGACGGAGGGAGTATGTGGTAGCAATGTGAGAGGGTGAGCCCAAGAGTGTGAGGGGAAGCCGGTGGTTCCAAGGAGAGGTTTTTCAACTTGTATATTGTGTGAATATATATAAGGAAGTTTTCCTCATTAATTTCTTGTGTGTGCGTGTGGGCTGTGACCCGGGGCACAACAAATAAAACTAAATAAGAGAATACAATCATTGCATTTTTAAAAACTACGCTTCTCAGTACCCTTCAGTTATTACATTGTCTTACTTTTTTTAATACTACTAATTTCAAACTGGAAGGGTAAAAAAAGAAATTCATTAACTATTACCCATTTAGTTTAGAAATGAGGAAGTATTTTTGGGACGAAAAAACGTGCTAACTGGAACATAAAATTGGGACGGAGGGAGTATATATTTTTCCATTCGTCATTTCTAATCTTATAACGTGAGGAGGAGGAATGAGACAGATGCAGTGTTGGGCATCTAAGAGTTCTACAACATGAGCTAGCCACCACTTGCATGGAAGGAGTATATAAGAAACAAAATTGAGTGCTACCACGGTCAATTTTCCTTGTTAGCGATTTATCATTGGGACCACCTCACACAATCCCGTGGAAAGAGTTGTATGAGGGGCTAGAGAAATTAACGTGATTCATCGAAACACTCTTCATTGCATGTGTATATATTTTACAATCTGCCCACCGTGATAGGATTAGCATTTAGTGGTTATTATTACCAATAAATTGATGTTGCTCTATCATACCTCTCTTTTAGGCGCTTATAGTTCACGCTAAATTTTCTTTTCTTTCAGAATAACTTTAAAATACCAATTGTTTTGGTAAAAATACCAAGATTGGCATTTTTATATTCTTAACTAGGGGTGAGCAGAAAATTCGTCAAACCGTGAATCCAGTCCAAACCGATGGGTTTGGTTCGGTTTTTTAGTAACGTGGTTTGGTACTGGTTTAAAAAAATTAGAATCCGTATTCAACGGTTTGGTTTGTGGATTTACGTTAATGGTTCTGGTCCCAATCCGATCCGAACTGTGTATATTATATATAAATGTATTTATATATATAAGTCATAGTTAACTAACTTCCTAATTTAATTTATTCATTATTCCTTCTCTGTGCAAGATTTTATTTTGCCTAAGATACATAACTTATTCCCTTAATTCCAATACACCAGTAGTGGTTTAGTCATAGCCAATAAATTTGCTAATGAAATTTTCCATTCCAATTTTGATTCCACGGCATGTTTCTATTTTTCTAAATTTCTATATATGATTTGGTCATTGCCTATTCCTATCCCATGATTTCATTCATTACCATGATTAATTTTAATGATATTTTAATGGAATCGGATTTAATATAAGTTTTGGTTTATTAATCTTCAAAATTTTAAGTACTTTAAATAGTTTACAGAAATAATATCTCAATTTTAAGCAAACCGTTGTTCAAAACCGAAACCGATCCGTATATGAATGGTTTGGATTGGTTTGGTTCTATGCCTTTTATGGGTTGGTATGGTTCTCCAAATTCATAATCCGTAGGTAGTGGTTTGGTTATTGGTTTACTACAAAACCAAACCAATCCGGTCCATGCTCATCCCTATTCTTAACAGTCAATATATGGAGTTTTTTTTCCATAAAAAAAAACCATTGAGTTTTTATGGAAAAAAAATACAACCATGATACATGTACAACAAAAGTTTTCAACATATGACTCCAACACACTCACATGGGGTATGAAGCCCACACACATTGAGTGTGAAGTGTGTATGAGACTCCACACACCATATGAGTGTGCAGTGTCGGCCCCGATGTTTGGGTTGCCCAAGCCCAACCCTAGCTTGGTTGCCCTCTTAATATTAAGTCACATAAAATAAAAAGATATATTTTACAAAAATATTTAAAAATTTCAAGAGTTTTTTTTTAGGCCCGAAGCAAACTCTCAATATTGGGCTCCCTACATCTTCAAAAGTCCATTTAGAAAAGTACAAAATTACAAAAATTCAATCTAAACGGATACAATTATAAAAGATAAACGCAAAAAATATATATAATAAGAAAATAAGAAAGGATTCTCATATTTTAACTAGGATTTATGTGAAAAACTGATAAATCGTGTTAGCTCACTCGATTTGTTTTTAATTTTTCACCATCGGGATAAAAATTTCTAATCAATTGTTAAAAAAACGTATCACCTGTACATTATTGTTGTATTAGTTAAATGTAAAATTTCTAACAAAGTAATTGAATAATGTGATTTTTGTAATATTGTGGATTGGAAGAAAAAAAAAACTAGAACTACACTCAAATGCACATACATGATACAAACACATAAAAATCTATGGGGCTCACATATAACACCACCAGATTTTATGGTTTCATACATTTATTAGAGTGTTTTTATATTTGAGTGTGGTTCTACACTTGTTGGGAAAAAAATAAAATAGAGAAAAAAAGAAAAGAAGGAGCATGTTGATAATTGAAGGAAAAAAAGAAAAAAAAATGAAGGGTAAAGAGAGAGAAGAAAAAGCCTTTCGGGCAAAAACACCCCAGGGAATCGAACCCACGTCTCGCGTGAGAGGATCACCATGCGGATGCCATCAGGCCAAACAAGCACGTCAGACTGCCAATGGCAACTTTTTTTTATTTATATATAACTTACGAGTTTTTTTTTTTTTTTGGGTTGCCCTAGCCCGGGGGGTTGCCCTAGCCCGTGGGCTTGTGGGGCTTACCCCTGGGCCGGCTCTGTGAGTGTGTTGGAGTCATGTTGAAGTTGATTGGAAATACAAAAATACCAAAAATACAATTCAAAAACTTCCCTTTCACGACCACTTGAAGGTATTACTAGGCCATAAATATCACTCAACTAATTCAAATTGCTCCAGCATTGTAGCGAATATTGGAGTGAAAATACCAAAATTAGGGGTGCACAAAAAAATTCGATATAACTGATGAACCGAATCCAATCAGGACCGAATCGTTCTATTTCGTTAGGTCATGCGGTTCATAGATCTGGTCATGGTTCTGAAAAGATAAGAACCGGTAATTATGGTTCGGTTACTAGTCTTAATTTAAGAAGCACAGTTAGAACCAAACCGGACCATATAATATTACTATATCTATATGTATTTATACGTATACATAAATTTGTATCTTGATTAGGTAAGTTAATATATTTTTTTTTCCGTAGTAAGATATTCTGTTATATCTATTTAGCGTAGAAATCTATTTTGTTAGAAATTTTTAATATATTACTATAACTACATGACCTTACTAATACTCAATTTTCAATTTTAATTCCCTAGTAAGACATACTGCTCAATTTTATTTTCTCATTTTTGAACTATTCCATTCTTTGTTTAAGCTACTTTATTGATTGTTTTCGTCAATTTTAGGAGTTATTTTATTGATGGTAGATTGCCAAATACTTTGTGTATCATGTGGACTATATTTGGTTTCGAATCTTATAAAATTCTATTAATTATTTTGTGAGTTGTTGAGTGCTCCAAATTCTAAATAATCTTTTGAGTTCATGTGTTATGAAAAATGTTCAAACACTAAATGGGTAGAACCGGAACCGAACCAATATTGGTCCGGTCTTGCGGTTTGGAGCTAGACAGGTTCTACACATGTATTAGTTCAGTTTTACTTCTTAATTTTCTAGAACCGGTCAGAATAATTCAATTACTGAACATCTCGAGAACCGGTCCAATCTGGGCATGTGCACCCCTAACCAAAAGTGCAATTTCGACAAATACTTATACATCCATTACACATCACCGGAAGTTTCTCTCGATTTTGTACGTAAAGTGCAATTTCTGTATTAATCCGTCCCTAAGTAAATATCTAAGTTCCACTATTTAGACCTCCTAAAAAAATACTTATAATTTTAATTTAAAAAATATTTATATGCAATATGATTCTATATATGTATCTTGTTAATTTGTTATAGAATTCACTTAAATTATAAAATACAAAGATTTTTAAACAACAGAAAATATTACAAATAACAATAAAAATATTTTTTTTTTAAAGTGTAAATAATGCAATACGAACATTTATTTAAGGACGGCGAGAGCAAGTTTTTCTACACGTTTTAATTGACTGTTTTATTCTCTTTGCACGACTCTTTTCAAGTTTTAGAGTACTAGTCAAACTCTAAGATCTAAGATTGACCAAACAATTGAAAGGCCGGTTCAGAAAAGTAGGTGTCCTTTATTCAAAAATTCTCTCAAGGGTGTTCCGCTAAGAAAGTTCTTTGATTTTTTTGGCTTTTCACGATTTTTTATGTGATGTATTGCCAATCTTTTTTGTTTTTTTGAGTTAGTGAAATAGGTATGTGATAAGTAAAATGGACGTCTTTCCAATCTTTTTTAAAAAAAAAGAACATAAAATGGAAATTAACATTTTTAATCCAACAAGATTTGTAAGCAAATGACTGCATGTATCACATACTAGGTATGAAGCCTCGTGCTTTGCACGAAATTAATGTCCGTTAGTGTTTGCACGTTGGTAAAAATTAAAGATGTGCATGCTATGTATTTTTTTACTTAGTTCAATAGGTTTAGAAATAATATTTTCTCATCTATATAAATAAAGCAGTTTGACAATTACAACATACAAATACAATTGGAGACTAAAGAGGAAAAAATTAAAGCCTGGGGGTTTGACAATGACAAAAACACAATAAAGTAGAAGGGGCACAAGCGAAAAGTATAAAACAAAAGGGAAAATTTTGCAATTGTGTACAAAGAGCACCAAATGACCAAAACAACCATGGGGAAATCCTGTAATTACTAAAATCAGAGAAGGCTAGCCAAAAATTGGAGGGGTAAAATCGTCCAAATTGAGCCAAATGTGGTAAGCCCTCGAATTGGGTCAAGGCTCTATTATAGCCTTTGGTATGGATATGTAGCATAAATAAACGTGTGTTTTCTATGGTATGAACTGCATGTTTCAGTTAGAACCCATATTAAATTAAGGCATCTATCTTTTGAAACCAGTAGATAATTATTTTTAGTTCACTCAGAAATCATAAAATGTGCAGGAAATATCAAATTAATCGTCAAAATACATCTATGTATGGGGAAACTAATTATGAAAAAACATTACTCCATCCGTTCCAAAATAAGTGTCCCTTTTAGAACTACGTGCAATTTTCAACGGCTTATAATAACGGACAGAGTATTGTTTTAGGGGTTGACTGAACCTGCAATTTGCATGATCATATGCTGGACTAACTCTGCTTATAGTAGTACTCCCTTCGTCTCATATTTGTTGTCCATTTTCATTATTCACTGCACCTCAAAAAATTGGTTATATCTTTCAATGTATAATGTTGTATATATTCAATATGGATCTTGTTTGATAGTTCTCGATGAGTACTATTAAACAAAATTTTCAAAATTGTAAAACACATTATAGATTGAGAGATAAAAAAATGGCACGCAAACCCGTAAATGGATAACAAATTCGGGACGGAGGGAGTACTTTTTAATGCAAGATTATATTTTAGCATTAGAAGAAATTAATTGACTGATTTGATCATTCCCCACTTCCTTTTCTCCGGGGTCCTGCGCAATTTTTCTAAATTTAAGCTATAATATGCCTAGGATAAAGATAAACCATTATTCATCTGAAAGTCTATTATAATATACTGAAAGTGGAAATTTCATACCCCACCAAAATCACTTTAAAAGAAAGAAAATGCCTAAGGCTATTTGAGCTTGAAATGGGAATTTTCCCTATATCTCAAAGACAGTTTCTTTCCCAACCAAATAAGAATTAGGGAGAAAAAGGAGTGGATTAATCATTACATTTAATCTATCCAACTTATAATTTTGATCAACCAAATTTTGCTCCAATTGAACTCTAGATGATATATTTCCTCCGGTCACGACTATCGTATTCTTCGAAATAACACATGAAGAGAGTCATACCTTTTTAATTTCTACAGTACATACATAAATATGTGTGTGTGCGGGCATGCATATATATATATATATATATATATATATATATATATATAAAGCATTTAGTACTTATGCATAGATCTACTTTTACTTGTAGAAAGACAAATATACAAGTAAAAGTAGATCTATGCTAAATGGTTGAAAAACTTATTAGTAGCTTCACTATATTCCTCAATGCTTTCCCCACTTTGGGGAACATATATTGGGCCCTGATATGACAATTCAAGGAAAAATGAAGGAATTACCCTACCAAAAGGAAATGAGGCTCAAAATTTTCAAACACTAGAAATCCAACTTGCAGTGTCTCATGAATTTGATTGAATAAAGGGTAACCACTTTTTGATAATGACATTTCAACAATTATCTTTAAATGTTCAAAATAAACATGACATGAACACTGCAGGACAAATATTAACGTGTGTTTATCAATATTTTCAGTGCCAAAATCATTTCGATCCCTATAAACAATCACAATTAATTTCATTTTACTATTATACCACTAGTAATATAAAATCAAGTAAAAGTATAGCTATGTCACAATTAGGAGGGAAATTAAAATAGTAATACAAATTTGATCAGGTATTTACATTCGGTTATCAAAAAAAAAAAAACTTTTTGATCAGGTATATATATAGGTCATTGAAGTATAATCGTTTGAACTCACCCAAAAAGCCTCCCTAACCTTGATTAGATCCAGCACTTCCATCCAATCTTGTACTGAATTTCCAAAGATGCACTCATTCAACTTTTTTAAGCAAACACTATCAATTTTGATGCAACTTAATTATAATTTCACAACTCTGATAAACAGGTTCATTCGCAGAATGTAAACTTATGATCTAAAATTTATATCCACAAATATAGCAAACAGGTACCCTATCTTATGTATCTAATCTGTATAGTAATTCGTTACCAAAAATAGTACTGCTAATACACGTATGTAACATATTAATGATCCATACAAAGTTCTCAGCATGAGTTAATAGCATATCTCAAGGCCGAGAGACCCGTTTAGATTGGGCGTCTGTGCCCTCAGGCATTTTGTCCAATTTTGGTTGGACTCCTCTCCCCTCTCCCCTTATCTTATTGTACCCTTTGACAAGTTTCCCTAATAAATTTTTTGCCGATCAAAAAAAAAAAAAAAAAGTCCGAGAGAAATTGCAGCTGAAATTGAAAATTGCCAACAGAATTAGAGAATGTAGATGTACAATGATTATGATCTGCTTAGAGGAGAAGAGAGTCTTCCAGTACATTTGACATACACAACTATTGCTACTATTCCCTCTAATAAGCTACTAGATGATTTAATGGAAATATAAAGATTAGAACCTTAGCCGATCGATAACTTCCCGTGACTGTTCTTCTTCTTCTTGTTGTTGTTGTTCCTCTTTTCAGTGCTTGGACTACAAATAAAATCAAACACGCCATTATGTTACAGCTCCTTTGGATGGTGAGAAATTATAAAAAAAGAAAATGTTGAATTTTCTCACTAGAAATCAATTCAATCAATCAATCATATCGTGTCATTTCTAGCATCTTTAGGCCTTGTGTCCTCCAAGATTTTATGGGAAATCGAAATTTTCCATTTTAGCACCTTGTTTTTATAGGAAACAAAGGCCTTATTCATCTAAAAACGTAGTAAAGAATTTTTCTTTCTTTTCTTTTCTTTTCTCACCGGTTATTGTTGCTGTGACGGTGGAGGCCTTTTCCGCTTCTTCTTCTCATAACTAATCCCTCTAGCCTTGGACTGCAAATCTCGAACTTCTCGCAAGTAAAGCCTCACGGCTCGGGTTCCGAACGGGTTGGTTTCGGAGTTTCCTCCGTTCTCTTCGTAGGCAGCCCGGAGGCGGCCAACGAGGGCATCAAGGCTGCCCCAAGCCTGCCGAAGAGGGCAGGTGCACGGGGCAGGAGGGTTAGGGTGACCGTAGAAAGGGCATATTGGGGTGTGGACTTTGGTCTTTCCAAATTGGTCTAGGTACCGTAGGAATTCGAGGACGTGGGCCCCGCTGCACCAGGGGAGGGAGAGCGGCGGCCGGTGGTTTTTCAGGTATTGGCCGAAGGTGTTCCAGTCGCGGCGCTTTTGGTTCTCGTATCGGCTTGGAGTACTGGAAGCTGATGCTGAAGAGGACGAGGTACCTGAAACATAATAGGAAAATTAAACATGAGTTCAAAAGTTCAGTTTTTGAAAAAAAAATAATACTCCCTCCGTTCCAAAAATGTTTGCCACCTACGAAACTACATGTAATTTTCAAACTAAAAAATAATGTATTTACCAAAATAATTTTCAATTTTTTTTTGCACCATATTAAAGTTCTTAATGAGATCTATCAAACAAGATCCATATTACTTAGAAAATTATTTTTGTAACTATATTATTTTTTAGTTTGAAAATTGCACGTAGTTTCGTAGGGGACAAACATTTTGGAACGGAGGGAGTAATAAATTACCTTACAAGTTTAGTAAATGAAAATTTTCTTCGCCGTTCAAAAAAAAAAAACTAACTAAAAGTTAAATAAAAGAAGAAGAAGAGTCGAAGTTCAATATACCAGATAAGATGTTATTGTCATTGATGCTTGTATTTTCGGAGTCAAAACTCTCTACTTCTGGCGTTGAATCCATGGAAATGGTGACCTGGGTTCTTCTTCTTCTTTTCTCTCTCTCTCTCTCTCTTGTTTTTATGGTGTTGGGGTTGAACAATCTTGCTGGATCTTTTTGGGGTTATGAAGTCTTTGGTGTGTTTTTCTCTTCTCCCTGCATCTAGGGTTTCATTTTCTTGAAGTACTCCACTTTTAGACAGAGTAGCAAGTGCAACCTCCAAGATAAAGAAAGAGACAGAGTTAGATCATCTCCAACCATAGGGTTTTCCTTCAAAATGAAGAACGGAAGTGACATATCAAGGGGAAATTTTGTAATTTATGTCATCTTTTGCTCAAAATGTTATACTTTTTGGAGGGACCCATCCTCCTTTTTGGAGAATTGGCTCTTCAAATTTGTTTTGGTTCTTCAAATTTAAAGAACCAAAATAATTTGAAGAATGGATGTAACAAAAAGGAGGATGGCACCCTCCAAACAGTACAACATTTTGAGAAAAAATGGGTATAAATTACAAAATCTCCCCTTAATATGTCACTTCCATTCTTCATTTTAAGTTTTAAAGAGCGATAGGAGATGCTCTTAGAGAGAGAGAGAGAGAGAGAGAGAGAGAGGGGAGGGGTTGAAGAGAGCAAAAGGCTTCTTAGATCCCGGTTTGGGAGCGTATTATTTTTTGCATTTTGGATTGTAAATTATAGTCTGAATATATCATAAAATTTATACGAGTGTGCAGAAAAATGTGTTCAGAATTTTTTTTGCAACAAAGTAGTGTTTGATAGTAAATATCAAATTAAATACATTATAATGAGCTTCTTTACTCAGATTGATAATGCAAAAATAACTTCAAGGCTGATTAACAAATTGTGCCTCCATTATCTGATTGGAAGAATGCATTACATGTCTTCTACAATCCTGTTGTCAAATAAGTTGCTAAAATGTGAAACACATAATCTTTAATGCAAAATGAAACTCTCAAACACCTCCTTATAATAGTCCCAGCAGATGAGACTAACAGTTTTTTGTTTTTTTGGGTGCTTATGAGACTAATTGTCTTAGATGTTAATGAAAACTCCAAGAAAATCAAGATTTAAGGGAATTTAAGACTCTGAAACATGGTTGATTTATTATTGATATATGGCAAGATTACCATATTTGTGCTAAGAGAGAGGGAGAGAGAGAGAGAAGATGATGTTTCAGTGATGATGAGATTTGATGGGAGAATGTGAGGGAGATGTTCTCCGATGTTCTTTGTTTGAGCAAATACAAGAAAAAAAAAAAAAAAAGTATATTGGGAGGAAAGCTATGGCTATGGCTATGGCTATGGCTTTAGTTTTCCACAAATGTTAAAACAGATTAGACTTTTTTCCTAAGTTAGGTAGAGCACCTGATCAATTTATTGATCCTCTCATTCTTTCTGGCTTTTGTGGAAATTGAAAAAGGTGGACAGTAACTTGAGACTTGACCAGATGGAGACCCTGAAATAGCTTTGTAGAGGGAATTGCATTATTGGTCAGTTTTTTTTATAAGTACGCAATTGGATCAGTTTATACGTACCTCAACCAATTTCAAGATTCTAAAGGTACCGACCGAACAAAATCACAGTGACGCAAATAAATTAATAACACATGAGAGATTTTAAATCTAAGATCGAGATAGAGAAAACTCTTACTCCCTCCGTCCCATATTTGTTGTCCATTTTCACTATTCACTACACCTCAAAAAATTGGTTATATTTTTCAATGTGTAATGTTGTACTATACTATTCAATATGGATCTTGTTTGATAGTTCTCGATGAGTACTATTAAACAAAATTTTCAAAATTGTAAAACACATTATAGATTGAGAGATATAAGTAATTGAAAAATGGTACGCAAAGTCGTCAACCCGTAAATGGACAACAAATTCGGGACGCAGGAAGTAAGTTTTAGACTTAGACCACAGAGCAATCCCTTGGGGTTGTATTATTGGTCTGTTTCTTACCAAATACCTACCGATGTTAATTGTTGAATGACAGTTCATCCCTCTGGTGACCGAATCACCCACATGTCCTTCTTCACCGACAAATATGTGTAGAAAATGATACAATTTACTCTTAATTTTAACTTCTTTTTTTCCTGTCAAAATCAATTCATAATGCTTATGGACTTATGGAACATATGTACACTTTAATCCTTGAAATATAAGACACCACTGATGGTGCAATTCGAGAGGTACTATTTGTTTAAGTTGCCCTTCAATCTTGGCATATTTATAGAGAGATCTTAAAAACCTCTCTTATATTTTCTCACCTAATAGCAAAAAATGAGTTATGGAAATATAAATGGTAACAAGTACTTCAACCCCAATTGTTTGGATGGCTGTTTTTTCTATTTTTGTATTTTAGGTGTTTGGGTGGAAGTACCAAAAATGAATTTTGATTTTTGAGTTTAGAAAAGAGAAGTAGGGGGAGATGAGCTTTTTTACTTTGTTTTCCATTTTTCTCATTTTGGTTAACAAACACTTGCAGAATATATTCTGCACACATCGATCTCTCAAACACTACGCTTGTTATTTAATGTATTCTGTACATATCTCTCAAACACTTTAAAGATTTAATAATATATTCTGACCATAATTCAAAAGGTCAAAATGTGAAATGTAAAATGTAAAAAGCCAATAACAGAGGCTCTCAAACACCACCCCTAAATAAGAGAAAGAAGAAACGGAGAAAAACTACTCACACGTTCACACATCCTACGGACCAAGTTTTTTTTTTTATAAAAAAATATATTTAAACTACTTTTATTATTCTAATTAAACAGGTAATATGTAATACCCACATAAATTTTAATTTACTTGTATTTTAAAGTCTAGCAGAGCAATAATGCCATGAATTAGAATTTTAAGGATACACCATCTAATTTCTAATCGAGGAAAAACATCACTAACCCATGCTAGTGAAGTGGTATTTTAACTTATCTCTCGATGGAATCCTCAGTGGTAAGTTTCACTTATTTTCTTGCCCACCAAGCGAATTACTCGTAAAAAAATAAAAGATAAATGGAGACAACTTAATTGTTACTAATTAATGATTTCAAGAAGAAAAAAAAACTAGCTTAGAAATCATGTAATAATACGTAGCTTTTAGCTTATTTTTGAACTCTTGTTGAGATGAAAATAAATAAAATTGTTAGGTTTTTTGGCGATTCCCGGGTGTGTCGAAAAACCATTGGAGTCTGTAATTCACTCTTGTTGGGGTTGGGAGGTAGAGTGCTTAGGATTTGAGTCTAGATGCTCCACACAAGATTTCAAGCTTCATGATCATGCCAAGTGTTTCGAACCTCAATCCGAAAAGGTATATTCATGCATATCATTTTTGCATTTAGGATTGTTCATCTTGGTTTAGGTCTCATGAGTTTTACTTAGTCAAGTGCATTGATTCATTTCCTAAATCATGATTTTATCTAAGGCATTTGATTTCTAGTCTCTTGTGTCTCTCTGCGTTTACAAGCGTCTGTAGACCCATGCTTAACTTGTGGGATCTCTTGACATGTGTTTTATTCTTGGCCATTAGATCTTTTTAATAGCGTCTACACGGGTCTACAAGCGTCTGCAGACGCGTGTCTTTGAACAGCCCTCCTTGTGCCACGTGTCTTAATCCTGTCGGAGCGTCTGCAAGCATTTACACGCGTCTGTCAACTCTTTAAGTGACCAAATGTCATGTTTTAAATGGCTATCTTTGGGAGCACGAATTTGCACACTATATAAGCTATTTTTCTCTCATTTTTAGGGTACCCACTTCATAAAAAATCAGCCCACCTTTTAGAGAGAGAAAGTCTCCTCCCTTCTCTCTTTTTGTGAACTTGATGTTCTTGGTGATTTGAGCTTGTCTCAATCATCTTTGTTCAATCTAGTGCTCTCCTCTCCATGGATTGACTCTAGATTGATTTTAGTTTGAAAAACTTTCATAAAAATCAAATCTTTTTCATTCATCATGTTTGGGTGCCTTCATGTCTACTTGGCCGGATGATCCGGAGCCGTGGTGATGCGGAGATCGAGATGGTGAGTCTCGTGGGTTCATGAATTCAAGAAGGAGCACGGGGTGCTAGTTCAAGAGTTGGAGCTAGGAATAGCAAGTGGCTTGTGGGTAAATTCCTAGTCTTTGAACTTCTTGTACCTTTTGGATTATGAAATATAAGTAGGGTAAGACCGTGGTTTTATGCTTAGGGTGTTAGACCCTAAGTAGTTTCCACGTATATAACGTGTTTTGTCTCCTTGCTTTAATTTCCTTGAATTGAACTTGTAGGTTTGTTTGAATAGCCATGGAACATGGGTGATTGACTATCTCTAGTTGTTATTAATTTTTAATTGGTAGTCTTATTCACCCCCCCTCTAGGACGTGCTTTGCCTTTGCATAATTTCAAAAATAACTTGAAACCAAACATACCAAGAGGTACACCCGCAGTTCAATCGCTGAGACTCGTTACAAATCAAACTCAAGCCCAAGATCATCGGCCCCACAAAAACAACGGCCCACATCCCATTTCTTTAGTCATCAATTAATAGCTAGTTTATCATTTTTAGCTAAAAGTAATTGATATATGTGAGAAGAATGGCACATCTCGAAATCCATGTGTATGAGTTTTACGAGTTTCAGGAAATGAAAAACTCACCTTAAATCAACTAGTTATGGGTTGAACTCTGTTTAGTCAGCAATGAGGGGTTAGTTCAGTTGTGGAATCAAGGATTGGGTTAAAAGACACTTAGGTAATCTCCAACCCATCTCTTACAAATTCTCGAAAATATAGACTCAAATAATTACTCCATCCGTTCCTTTTTAATAGTCTAGTTCGGTCTCAAATGCAATTTTTAAATTGTTCTTATTTTTCAATCTACAATATTTTTAAAGATTTTAGATCTATCATATAAGACCCATATTTTCCATAAAATTCATTACAGATTATGAATTTTATGGGAAATATTTAACAATATCCATTAGTCTCATTTAAAAATCTTAATTATAGGTGTATTACTCTATGTTCGATATACCTTTGAAATGAGACTAATGTTCCATTTTTCAAATATACCTTCATCTTTTACAAATAGAATTTTCCCTCCAAAATCAAAATTATAGAAACTTGTTAAATATATCGAACATTAGTCTCATTTGAAAGGTATTACTCCCTCCGTCCCATTTTGTTTGTCAATTTTTGATAATCGTGTCAGTTTTCGATCACTTATATCTTTTAATATTGATCTTCAAATATATGCAATATGAATCTTGTTTGATAGTTCACGATTAATTCTATTATACGAAATTTTTAAAACCGTGAAAAAAATTATAGATTGAAAGATATAAGCAATTTAAGGCGTAGCAGAAAATGGAATAATTGACAAACAAATTGAGACGGAGGGAGTATCTATTTTCACCGGTACCAATTTTGCATACAGTTAATTTATATACATTGAAAAATAAGCATTTTAATAAATGGAGCTCCATTTTGTTTTTGTTTTTTTTTTTAACAGCATCTCCATTTTTGTTGGAGTCTCCATATATGAAGCATAAAAAAGAAGTCTCCAACATGGAGATCCAAAATAGAGATGGATTGGAATGGTTTGATTCTCCATAATTGAGTTTTGGTTCTCCAAAATGGAGATATAGAGATGGGTTGGAGATGCTCTTATTGGAGCTAAAAGTATTCCTCACTAAGCCAAAAAAATGCTATTACCGGCGGTTAAAAACCGCCGTAAAAGGTATGAAAACTGCCGGTAATATTTTTACCGGCGATCTTCGCATCTGCTGTCTACACAACTTGTAGGGAATGAAAAAACACTATTACAAATGTCGGTAAAAGCTTCATACTATTATCGGCAATCTTATTAATGCTAGTAAAACCTTCGTATTAACGGCGGATGACTGTGTTATTTATGCCAGTAAAAGCCTTTTTAGAAAGAAAAAAAAAATTGTCTTGAGATTAATTTGAACCCGCAACCCTTTTTGTGTAGAGCCCCGACACTTACCCACCCAACTACACAAAGTTTTCAATCTGATGAAAATGATTATATTTATATTATAAGTTTTTGTTGTTACCGGTTTTTGAGTTTACCACGGTTAATAGTTATCTTTGCTAGCGGTTTCATGTTACTGCCGATAATAATCACCTTTGTTGGCAATCTCATTACCGGCGGTACAAAAATAGCCAGTAATAGTGTCTTTGCCGGCGGTTTGTTATTAATGTCTGTAATAGCACCCTTTATCGGCATATTTCATTACCGACGGTAAAAGGTGTTATTTGTTGTTTGGTGTTTTTGTCATACATGGTGGAACCTTAGCTTCGGCCCCGGCATAGATATGATGGAATTACCTCCAGATAATAGTGTGGTGTGATGGAACAGTATTCTCTCAAGTGAGAGGGGTACCATATATACATGTGTTTCCATTTTTTTCAGCGAAAAAGAAAAGTGCACATCGGCCCAAACATGCGGACGTAAAAACAAGAATTATGACGAGGGAGGACATATCAAACAATGAACGGTAAAGTAAATACAATTCGTGACTTATTCTCAAAATTGACTTCTACTGGTTTAGAGTGCTTTACGAGACAGATCACAATACATCATTCAAAAAGCGAGTTTAAGCTAATTCCTGACTTTAGGTCAAGAATTGGAACAAGGAAAGCAATTAAGCAAAACAAGCTAAACTAATAGTAAACAAAGCTAACCAAACGAGCCCTAATAAGTCGAATAGAAAGCGATTTTGTTCGCTTTGGTTTTCCAGAACCACCTCTCTTCTCCAAGCAAGCAAAATGTGGGTCATTTTGTAATTATAGAAATTAATAGTGGCTATTGGCGTTTAAATTCCAATATGTACTCCTCTAATAATGTTATTAAGGGAGAGTTTCCGAAACATTATTTCAGAAACACTCAATAATTTTTCAATTTTCCTAAGGAAATTAAAACAAAAACCCACTCGCTACTCTAGCATTGTAAACTGGTTACCAAGTACCACGCCTTGCTCGGTAGTTATGGCCTAAAACTTAAATGATTAATTTACTCTCAACTAAATTTTGGATTCGAAACTTTCCAAGTACTATAAACTTGTACGGGGCCTATTTATCAGACAGTGTCCTAACGATTTCAAAACCAATCGATGTGTATATAAGCTGGCTCGTTTTATATAGAAAACAAATCAAAAAGTACCATGTTTTAGGGGTGAGTCCTGAGGAGTTTAGCCTGTTATTCATGCATGGTTATGCTTTCAGGAGTAGCATAATAATAGTGTTGGCCGGCTTCGCAGCATTGGAACTTGAACTAGGCTTTGCATATGTGGTTAATCTTATCCAAACAAAGTACAACATCAATGCATGGGTTGGAGTGAATAAACCATTTTATAACTCCAAATATGTTATTTTAAGCTCTTACCCAAATGAAAAGTATGCCAAATTGAAAACAAAAAGACAGAATTTCCTCCATTTAAGGAATCAATTCTCCCTTCCTTAAAAGGACAATGGCAACTAATTAAGATAGTAATAGTATTAGAGCATCACCAGTGGTATAACCAAAACTGGATAATCAAAAGTTGCTACATCAGACTTTGATTATCCATACAAGACATTTATAAAGTTAACAATGTGGAGTGTCACAATGGTATTTTGTGTCCATAATAAAAAAAAATACTACTCACTCTATTTTTATTCATAAAATGGGCACAACTTTAAATGGGTAAATATATACTTTTTATAATATTAGTACCATTTAAAAGATATTTACAATACCTTTAAAATGAGACCAATCTTGAACATATTTTCAATTTTTTATTATTATTGATAATTTCAATTTTTTTTAGAGAAAGTGCAAAAAAATTAAGTATTTGAAAAATGGAGGGAGAATGTTGTTACTTTTGAATTCATTCTACCAAAAAAAGATTTATAAATAGGGTGTGGTCTCCAAAATTTGGTTATTGAGTTTTGGTTATTGAGAAAATGTTGTTACTTTTGATTATCCAAATGCCAAAATTTGGTTATTGGTTAAAATGTCGTTATCTTTGATTATGCCAATGTGAGCCAATTTTTAGACAAACATTGTTAACTTTGGTTATTTAGATGTTTTGATTATCCTATTGGTGATGCTCTTATAGTACTAATTCACCGCTCTACTTTAAGGAATCGTCTCTTCTCTACCCATGATTTTGGGCCTCTCCCCTTGTGCCTCCATATGTGTGATGCATGTGCATCTATGACAAAGAAAATAGGAGAAAAATTGATAGTATAATGCTTTAACTCGAACTCCAAGACACTTCTTACAGTGGGTGTTTATGAAAAATTCTGCGTATTTTGTGATTTTAACTTTTAAAAAGTTGTTGTGAATGTTTGTCAAAAATTTATTAACAATTTAGGGAATCTACGAATTCCTAGAACTTAGGATAGGAAAGAAAATAATATGAATCTAAGTTTGAGGTGCTTTTCAGATCGGATGTTAAATTCTAAGTACTTTTGACGAAGCTGATTTTTCCAGTAAACTTGTAATACGTAGTATATTTGCTTCTGCTAAAATTTTCAAACAAGAATCTGCTGCAAAAAACCCGAAAATAAAATGTAAAATCTGCATCTACAACTATTACAAACACGGCTATATCTTTGGTTGCAGTTTTAAGATTATGTTTTATGTCTTCAATAATGTTTGACTACATTTTTTCCCGCAGATTCATGCATGATTCATGCACAAATAGGGAAATCCAATAGAAAATTTTGTTGCCCCCAACATCTCCAAGCCCAATCCCAAACATAGGTTGCTTTTGTCATGAAGACAGGCATGCCTCCCTCCGTCCAACTGTGTGACCAATTATTAATATTACTCCATATGTTATACTATGATTACATATATGATTTAGAGTCAGCAAAACCTGCTCGAATTACCTTATACCCTTCGTCCTAAATTTGTTGTCCCTTTTTACTATCCTAGACACCTCAAAAAATTACTTATGTTTTCAAATATGCAATATGGATCTTATTTAATATATCTTGATAAATCTATAAAATGCCAAAATTATAAAAACCATTATAGATCGAAAGATATAAGCAATTTAAAAATTACCCGCCTGCCGAAAACGGACAAGAAATTTGGGACGGAAGAAAAGAGAAACCCAAAAAATCATGTCCAAAGTTTTTAAAATTAATGAAAGATTCTTGAACTAATTAAGAAAGCCTTGTTACAGACTGGTCCTCTAGACTGGTTGGGCTTCCAATGGCAAGCATAGGTTTTTTCCTAAACTGTGGACACATAATCACAAAGTTTAGGGACTAGGGTATTGGATATATTCCTGTATAAAATAATAGAGATAAACTCAAAAAAGTCATTTGGAAAATCTTTACGCACCTCTTTGTGATGGGTTTTTTTTTTTTAACAATGGAGAGGAATGTGCCTGGCACAAACAGTAATTGGGCTTGAAATTAGAGCCTCTGTGTTTAGAGCCTAGAGTGTGTATTTGGAGGCAATACCTATTTTCATCCTGTGCATCACCTATAGCAACATACATCCCCTCATTAACAGATGATATGCCCCGATAAAGTACGCAGTAGATTGTCCCCGCTTTAATTGGAATTCACGAGTGAGTGAGTAGAGAACTCTTTTAGGGGCTCGATCTTTTTTTTTTAGCATTTTTCGATTGGGTGGATTTTTAGATTATGATCATAATAGATTGTAAATCTATAAAATGTCTGGTAAATATATGCAAAATAAATTTCACAACTGAATAATGTTTGGGATGATAATAATCAAAATATCTAATGAATTGATTTTTTACCATTTTACCATTAGTTATTATGGAATTATAATCTATATAAATAAAAGGTCAGGAGTAATCCCGTCTTTTCATCCATTAGGAAAAAGGAGAATGCATAATGTGAATGCAAAAACTCGTCTAAGGCTAATTCTCAAATTGTGTCTCTATTGTGTAGTTTTGAGAGTACATTCTTGAAATGTGCATTCTCATCCTAGCCTCCCAAACAACCACAATCCCGAAATGTGAAATGTAGAATTCGAAACAGAGGCTCCCAAACGGGCTCTTAGATTGGTACTTGGAAAAACTAATTTCTTGAACCAGATATCAAGCCATAAAAAAAGTGAAGAGAAAAAAAGATAAGCAGCAGATTGTCCCCGCTTTAATTGGAAATTTGGAACCCACGAGTGAGTAGTGAACTCTTAAGGGTTGTTTGAGAGCCTTTTTTTTCATTTTGCATTTTAAATTGCATGGATTTTTTTATTATGATCATAAAAGATTGTGAATTTATAGTGTTTAGGAGACATATATAGAATAAATTTTACTATTGAGTAGGGTTTGGGAGGATAATAATCAAAATAGATTATAAATTGATTTTTTATCATGTTACCCTTGGTTATTATCCGTATGAATAACGGAGAATCCGGTCTTTTCATCCATTTGGAAAAAGGAGAATGCATAATGAGGATGCAAAAACTCATCCAAAGCTGATTCTCAAATTTTTGACTGTATTTGGATGGGTTTTGGAATGAAAATTTTGAGAAGAATTTTTTAGATAGTGTTTGGTTGGGTTTTTGAAAATAAGAATAATTAGGAAATGATTGGAGAGAGATAGAGAGAGAAATGAAAATAATGAGGTAATGAGTAGAGAGAGAAATGTAAATAATAATTGAAAAAATGAAGAATCTTTTTGAAAACATTTTTGGAAAATGGGTAAAAAAGCCAACCAAACAAAGTATTTGTCTTTGTTGCGTGGTTTTGACTTTTGAGAATGCATTCTCACCCTAGTCTCCCAAACAACCACAATCCCGAAATGCAAAATGTAAAATTCAAAACGGAAGCCCCCAAATGGGCTCTAAGATTAGTTCCAGAAAAGTCGATTTATTGAACCGGATACCAAATCATTAAAAAAAAAAAAAAATGATGAGCAGAAAAAGCAGGTCATTCCCCAGATTCCCAACCGGGTGCCAAATTCCATCACAACCAATACTAAGCATAGCAGTTCCAAAAAAATACCGATACCAAGCACCAAACCACCACATTCTGGTCAAAGCAAATTCTACATCAGATACATCTTGAACTCCAAGTCATGAATGCTGGTGCTGGCTGCTGCTCCACCAGACGTCACACTTCTTCAGAGCTCTCGGCTTAGCAACGTCAGATTAAGAAGGGTTGCCATGTAGAATCACAAAGAAAGGAAAGAAGGAAGGATGGGAAAATTATGATGAAGTATGGCACAAATTTGTAAAATCATAGTAAAAAAGAACACCAGTACACCACTATAAAAAGAGCAACAACAACAGGAACGCTAAATAACTTGCAAAATCCACCACTGCAAAACTCCAGAAGCATCAACAAAGATACTCTTAGTTCCAACAAAACTGACAGAAAGTAGAAACAGAACGTCTCGTGAAAAAACGATGCCCGTCAAGACTTGCACGAAATGAAAAATCAGTGAATATACTGGGCATGCACCGCATGATCAAGTCGAGCCCCCACTCAGCAATTCCACGAGCTCGAGTTTCTTGAGCTTTGAAAACCCCTTTATGCCACGAGACTTGGCAAGGGCTCTGAGTTCCGGCAATTTCATTCCACTCAAGTCCTCATCTATCATTGGCTTGTCTTCTTCCACCTCATCATCACCATACCCTTCATGACTTTCAGAATCTTCTTCCTCTAACATCCCATCAAACACAATTCCCTCAGAAAAACCGGGTTCAGGCTCCATCTCAATCCTGGGATCACTGATTTCTGGATCTGGATGAAGCCTCTCACTTTTACCGTTTACCGATGGATCAGTGACAGAATCAGAATGAATGGGCTGGTGTTTCACTTGAGGTACTGGAGATCTACGTTGGAAATTTGACAGTGGCCTGCTAAAAGTAGGGGAGTCGCTCCCATACCCCTGGGCCTTGCCCTTTACATTATTGTTCAAGTCCAATGAGGTCGTGCTTTCCTTCCTCACAAATGTGCCGTTCTGTTCAGACTGGTCCAAGATGGAGTCCAGAGCGCTTTTCTCTTTCTCCAATGGACCAGTCGATTCAGGTTCCTCCAAGATGAAGTTCCTGTTGCTACCACTACTGGTGCCACCTGTCTTCCCTTTTTTAGTAGTGTTTTTCCTTAAAAGCTTGATGATATCTTCCACAGGTTCATCTTCTTGTGCCCGGTTCAACTTGGTCCTCGTCTTCTTCTCTCCCTTGACAGCTGCTCTTTCTCGAAGCTCAGCCTGGACCTTTCTGAAAACTTCAAGAACTTCCTTTTGTACGAGCTCCGGGGTTGACGTCGTTTGGTATCTTGGGGGACTGGAGGCAGAGGCTAATGCCCCATTTTCTAAGGACAATATATCATCGGATTCTTCTAGGCTCTCAAAGCCATATCCCTCGTCATTTTCCCTATTCTTCTTGTTTCTGGAGAAGCCGCCCTTGTTTTGCCTTGAAAAATCTGGGTTTTTTCTGTAGTTACATACACAAGACATCCTGCTGGCAGTGCATTTTAGGGATGCGGTCTTCAAATGTGAAATGGCTTTGTGGGGGCCACGGGAAGAGCAAGGAGACGGACTGACAGTTCTTCGAGAAACTTCTGAGCAAGGAAGAAATCTTCCATCCGTTAATCCATAACCTGCATGGGAGTCATGATTCATACATGCACAATATTGGCTAAATAACATGTCAGGGCCTGAAGAAGAAGAACAAAACCTGACTAGGAGAGTTCAAAAGGGAAAATCAAATCGTAGAGAGCTGGGAAAATCAGATTTGTTAAGCTTCATATTCCCATGTCCCCATATGACGGAAACTTCATAAGAGGAAATAGTAAACAAAAGAACAAAAGGCCAAAGCAAGTCTGCAGACTCGAAGGCTACAAGCATCTTATACTACTTGGCATGCCTTACGGAGATTCCAAAGACAACTGATGTGCTGACATACATCCATTAAAACTAAAATATAGTAGTTTTTAAGTTTGGATCACCCCCAAACCTCTATTATAATGTAATTTCGCCAAAATGAGTCAGTTGCATCATATAGCTGTGCAAGAATACTTTCCATTCTCGTTAAAAAGACTACTCACCTTGGTTCATGACCTAAGCCGAATGGCATACACTAACATGGAAATAGTGAGACTCCCTCCTCTCTCAAGATAACAAATCCAACTACATATAAAAGGCCTTAAAAATTCTGGGGCACAACAGTCCTTTCGAATGCGCCAGCGTTAGGAGAAACTTTCTTAGCTGCATGTACAATGCCCTAGGAAGCGATGGTCTCTCTTCATCCCATTAAGGCCAAGCAATAGACTACTACGTCATTTGCAGGCATTACAATAATACAAGTACGTTACAGACACAAGCAATCACCTAGGGTAGGGAAAGACTCTCTATTTCTTTGAGAAGAGAATCGTTGGTTTGGCCGACGGACTACGTGAAAAATACGAGATCTAGGCAAGCCACTAATGTTCTCATGTTTCCCCTTGCCCTTGAACGATAGAAGAACTAATTATCTTCTCTTAGATAGCAGTAGATCAGTTTGCATCTATGGTCAAACAATATGCCCGTGGATCTATTCTTCCATATTATAAATCACAAGGTAGTAGCACCATGACATTGCTAGTTGGACATACACACAGAAAGTGTTTAGTAATCGAGTTAAAATAAAATATATACAGTGAAAACTCCCATAATATGTATCCCTGCCCTATAGTACCTCTGAAAAGAAAACAAGCACATTCAGAAATACGAATATTCTACTCGGTCAACGTGTATATGAATCCGACTGTCAATTGCATTCTTAAACCCGACACAAGTTGCCCCTGACATGGAATATAATACCCAACCTATCAATCGATTCAGCTATGAATTTGGCAGCCAAAGTTTTCCAAACGGAAGAGTTGGACTGACCAGATGGGAGAAATCATAATTCTTCTGCACCTGAGAGCCTGGATTCTGCACTAGTGAGAGAGTTCATAGACTGTTGGTTTGCAATGCACATAGATTCCATTTGCATCACCAACTACCAACCTGATTCTGTTTCTGCCTGGTTTCAGTATTTGTTTCTGTTTCCAATTTCCACGATAAGATCTAACCATTCTTGCCAAATACAGTTAACCTTTCATAAAAGTTGCAAGTTCTAATTGCCAAATAAAACTACTTTTCCAACAGTTGTAACTGAATATACCCCTAGTGTCCTTCTAAAAGGGTGAGCTGACAAGAAAACATGGCAATTCCTCCTCCAAGAAATGTGTAACTCTATGAATATTGTATGTCAGCAGGGATGGGCTAAGAAACTTAAAAAGATTCTCCACATAATAGAAGGAGAAAACACATCACTATTTTACATAATCCATCCAAAGGTCCTATATACAACTGGAATTTGTTTCTGTTTTTTTTTAAACTGAAAAACAGTGGGAGGGGGTAACCAGCATAGCAACCGCGTGACCATAGGAGCTCCAACCAGTGTAGCAACCGCGTGACCACAAGGGCTCCCAACCCCCTGTGGAATGTCCAGTTCGAGTCATAGCTACTGTCTGGAAGGATAGGCTGTCACAGCACCACCACCTAGGTACTAGATGGACAAATGGCCCTCTACGCTAGTCCTGCCGTCGGCGGGACTCGAACCTTGTCGGATCGTGTACGGGAGGGAGGAGCACTTAAGCCCACTCACCCTTGCCATCTAGGCTACCACCTTCGGTGGTTAACTGGAATTTGGTTGCACTTCGAGTTTTTTGGCAATGAAAAGAGATTTTTCAATTTTCATCTTCTTGTCTTGGTGCAAGTATTCTTTAATGTTATTTATCATATTTCAATTTTATTTCGAGAGAATGTATAGGAGAGCCCATTTTGAAGGTTTGTTTTGGGCCCCTGGCCCCCCACTAACTTAGGGACGGCCCTCCAATAAACCACAAAGGTTCTATATACGTTCCCAGTGGCCGTACTTTCTAATACAACAGGGGATGAGATAGACTTTTTTTTTTTTTTTTGGATAATTACAGGAGATGAGATAGACATACAGCCATTCTATCAAACACATGGCAGGCATTGTTGATGTAGTTTATAAATAGGTCTTGTCACCTCAACGCTGCAATTAGGGCTGACAAACGAACGAAACTACTCAAGTTTGAGCACGTGTTCATTTGTCAAAACTCATTCAAGATCGGTTTGTTATCCAAACAAACCAAACCTGAACATTTTGAAGCTCATTAAGCTTTCAAACCAAGTTCGAACAATCTATCACTCCGCTCGTTCAGCTTATGAAGTACAAAAAATTCAAAATCAAGCTACTCAAGATGGGCTCGTGTTCGGATTGATAAAAGCCCGTTCGAGATGAGCTAAGCTAGAATATGTTTTGAAGCTCATCAAACTTCGAAACCAAGCTTGAACATATAACTGCTCGGCTAGTTCCGCTCATTTATCATCCCTACCTACAGTGTAACCTACGCATAGTGTAAAACTTATAAGCAATTGCAGGCGCACCTAAATACTTGGCTGCCGGATACTTACCCATCAATCTCAGACTAGAAATTAAACAGAGATACAAATTTATAACAACAAGAATCCACAAAATCTTCACGATAGTCGAACGAGGCTTAAATTCAGAGCCAAATAAGGACCAGAAAAATTCCCAAGAATGAGTACCTGGAAAGCTGTGGGTGACGAAATGGATAGCTCGAGACATGCCTCAGAAGCAATGCAAGTGAGTCTCAATGGCGGTTTTGCATTTCTCGCAGTGCTCTCGTTCACAGAAGAGCAAATTCTGAGTACTTTTCGTTAGGGCTTGGATTCAAACGGGTATGTGATGGTCTCGTGTATCTTTTGGGGCTTGGGCCGACCCATACATTTATTGTTCAACTCTCTTGAGCAAATGGGCTTCTGCCTTCTGGTACAGATAGGTGACATGTAAGTGAAATTTGTTTGCTTGGATGAACATGACAGAGAGTTGGGAGAGGATTTTCGGGACCGCAGATCCGCTCTCGGAGACTATGGACCATAATTGTAATTAGTTGTATCTAGTAGTCTAACAAATGTAATAGGCTATTAGTCTAGGTCTTGCACGCTTTGTTTTATTGTGACAAATCTTGTAGTCCTTCAATTGTAATGAGATGTCTAGGGGCATCCCATCGGAACTTTGATTCTTTGGTTTTCTATTTTCTAAAGAAGAGAATTCTCTCATCAAAGTTTATTCTACGTTGAGCTTTTCCATTAAATGAGTCAACTAATGTGTCTTCATTACCTAATGGGTCATCCCCATCTATTAGAGATGATGTTTCTTCTTTATCAGACATGTCAATTCTATATTGAAAATGACCTAACAAAGTCATCATTTTGAAGATATTGTTTCCTGAATCAAAGGTTCAGAATACGGCCTGTTCGGGACACATTTACATTAAGTACGAATCAATAAGCCCGGACACATCGAGGAAATCAAGCACACCAGCTTCACATTTACCGTTTATTGCCATGACTACCTGGAAATGAACTGCCCAATTGGTTTCTGCTTGTACGTTTTCCTCTATAGCTAATGTCGTGAATTTGTGGTTCTTATCAGTGTAATTCAGGTCGGGGTTTTTCCATTGCCTGTATGAACCACGTTTGGTAATTAGGGCCCGATAGGGGTCTCCATAAATCTATTCAGGCAGTATTGAGAGCAGCAGGAAAATGAGATTAACACGAACAAAGGGGTGAAAGAGGCATTTGACTAGTTCATGAAAAATGGGGGCTGCCGAAGATGGAACTTCCATCGCTGTTTAACAAGCCAACGAGAGCAAACTAAGTGAATATATAACTTAGTAACTGAGTGAGAATAGAATGTAGTTAACGCCTTGTTAGCTTATGCTCGATGGACAAAAGCTCGTCGTATAAGCTCTATCTATCTGAACTAGATAGTTTCTACTTGCATACTGCCCATTCAGCTACAGGTACAAAAAGCCAACCCATTTTCCCAGGGTCTACTCAGCCCACAGACCACTAAAACCCAATTCAGTCCAACAAACAATCGCAGCATGACAAAGAGCGTAAAGTCATTGCTACCAACACAACCCGAAAGAAAGACTTCAGCAGTTTCAGCTTCCATCACAAATATTACTGTTATCAGGTGAGGTAAGTTTGTCTCCAGAAAGCATGCACTCATTAAGCTACTGTTGTATCAACAAGATGCCTTGCCCAGGTTGGATGCACCAAAGCAATACAAAAAAGGTAAATTCAAAAATGTGAAAGTGAGCAGGCTAACTAAAATACTATGCTTGCTGAAACCCCATCAATCATAGCTCAATTTAGCAAAATAGCTAAAGCCCGAGACCCAACATAAGCAACCATAATGTCGGTAGCATTTGACACTCAAATGGTAGTTTTTCATGCTAGAATATCACATCAAAGATGAAACTCAAAATTCAGTGCAACGCGGAGACACATTTTTAGTCAGAAAAAGAGAGAGAGAAGGGGGCGGGGGAAACAATAAAGATCAGACGACTAGACCGCCGCAACCTGTCAATGGAAATGATTAATATGCCAGACTCCAGAGCATCCGCTAACAGATGAACACTGAGAGGACTCCGAAGAATCCGAACTCTCTTCTTCTTCTTTTTCTCCTTTGCACTTGAGACAGAGAGGAGATCTGATGAGAAAATGTGCCAGAAAAGTACATACAGAGCAATTGACTCAGAAGTTTTTTCTTTGCAAACAACATCTATGCTTTGTGATCTTTAGCCATCTCATCAACATCCAGTTCGACTTCCAACACAGGTGAATCCTTCCTCATGCTGAAATGACTGGTTTAAAAAAAAACACCAGATTTATTGTCACCATCTAACAGAAGTATAACCTTCACTTGAAGTGATTAGATCGCTCACCTGTTCTGCACGCGACCGTGATCCACAGCCGTTCTCAGGCTATATATGACTCTACCCACTATGTCTGTCATGGGTACGGGGCCAAATTTTCTGCTGTCATTGGCTTCCTGCAATTCAGAGAAACACAAAGAAACTATGGTGTGATCTACCACCAACTCAGAGAATCAGTACCTTTTGCCAAGCATTACTAGAGGATAATAATTGGATTGCATTCAAGTACACCTCCAAGATAGAGATCATCCACATGAGAAAACTCTCTTGTTCTGAAACTGAAGGTTTGGATTAATTAGACTCATCTGATCTTTGTCATTTTGATGGTCATCAATCTAATCTACTGGATGCTAAATCAGCCCCATTAGTATAAGAATCAGTCAGACTTCATACAATGGTCATTTTCTACTTGCCCCTTTCCCCCTCACCAAAAAAAAAAAACTCATTCCCTTTCACTTTCTAAAGAGAAGAAATACTAAGGCATTGCTCTTGACGGAATTGGTAAGTTTGCCCCTTCAAAGCAATCAAGAGTGAAGACACAAACAAAATAGGTTAACCTACATACTCTAGTCTTTACACGCAATTAAGACATAAGCAAAAAGTCTGGTAACTCAAAAGTCTGGTAACTCTTAACCAGGTATACCATAAATTGAAAGGTGGAATAAGATCTAGGCTCATCTAGTCAAGCAACAAGAAAAATAACCATTCTTATCGTATTTGAATAATATTGAAATCAACATGAGAAACAATCCATGTGGACAAGATGCTACCAAAACAATAAAAAACAGCATACCTTGGCCTTCAGAGTTTCATTGTCAGATAACACCCAACACTGATCCGTTTCAAGAACGAATGGCTCATCTTTTTCATCGGTAGATACCATTTCATACCCTTCAATAGCAGCCAATCTTCTGACTAGATAATTATCAGATTTTTCAGGGTCCTTCAAGACGACAACATCTCCAACAAAAACACGCCTGTCACTCAAAACCGTATCTGTGCTCAGGGAGCCATAAAAGTAGAAGCACGTGAACAGAAATAAAAACCACCCCCACCAAGGCACGAAATGAAGCATTTAATGATGCAACCAGATACATATGAAGGAGTATAAACTGAAGGTACATGGTAGCTTAACAGACAACTCATCAATCATAAAAAAATCCCAAGATCAAACCCTTGCCTTCATCTTGAGTGGAGGCTCATGGGCACTTGTATGTAGGGGTGGGCGTCATGTCGTGTTCGTGTCCTGTCATCTCCTGTTCATGTCAGATTCTCACAACCCTAACCCGACCTGTTTAGTTTTTCGTGTTATCGTGTCATGTCATATTCGTGTTTCGTGTCAAAAATAGCTGACCCTAACCCGCTAACTTTGCATCGTGTTATCTTGTCTTTCCATAAATTCACGTGTCGTGTTATCTCATGTTCGTGTCAGAATTCTCTCAACCCTAACCCAAACTATTTAACTTTACGTGTTTCGTGTAAAAAATAGCTGACCCTAACCCGCTAACTTTGTGTCGGATACGGATCGTGTTCTCGTGTCGTGTCGGAAATTCCCACCCCTACTTGTATGCAGCCCATTGTCATTAAAAAATATCTATCCAAAAAAAAAAAAGGTTAAAAGGGACACACGATCTCATGCAAACCAAAAGGACCAGTCAATCGACTCGACCTAATAGACCACTGCAGTGCCATGGAGTGCCCCTGATGAGTCTATGACAATCGTATTAGTAAATGATTAACCAGTCAAAAGAGATAAGTCCAACATATGAATTCTCAACCCCGGATCCTGCAGTGCCCAAGTAGAGAGTAAACAATGTCTTGTGGAAAGGCAACGTACTTACAATGATTCATAAACGGTGAAGCAATTACATCAGTAACAGTGTAACACAATATCATACGCAGGTTAACGATTCTTAAGCAATAAACAACGCTGAAATATAAGCATTGTAACCCAGAGCACACTCGATTAGAACCATCGAGGATTAGCTTAACCAATTCTTAAACACCCACACCCTGACCCGAAACAAAAATCCTTAAAAACTTGTCTTCTGTATGCTGATGAAATGTCCTGCTCAATAATTTGGTCAATTGGCCAAAATTATCCAGGAGTTAACTAGGATTTCAATTTTGTACCACCAACCCAGGGTGCAAGACTCCAGCTTGAAGGGAGAAGTACCAAAAGTATGCATTTACCCCACTGTTTTCAGAGAGTTTTGTGCAACAGAAATATATGTTGTATAAAACTACAGTACCAGTGTCGGATTCTACAATCATTCGAAACTAAGTCATTTGAAGTATCTAATCTCCTCCTTCGGTCTGTACTTGTATTTAATATTCCAGATGCACAAAATAACAAATGAGAACAAAAAGGTCATCAACTTTATCTCAATTTCTTTGATCTGAACATGACATAATTATCAATGTTCAGAGAACAATAAGTGTGTTAGAGCTGAAAAAACGTGGAAAAAAAAAGGCATAGAAATTTTTTATATACCTTTAGCCTAAGTTATTAAGTAAACTTACGTTGGATCTGCCGCTGGTAATTTCCGGACCAGAAGAGTTCCCCCCTGCGCTGCTATTGTCGGTGCCATCTCCTCTCCTTTGTTCCAATGCAAGTATGTCAACTTTCCCTGAAATAAGGCTTTCCATATGGTATCATATAGTTCGCTGTCAGTGATTTGGCCTCGTTTATAACTCTGCATAAAAGTCAAAGTTTATAATTATAAGCAAGATCCTTGAGGCTTGACAATAAGCATGTGTAAAAGAACAGCAACAGAAAGTCTACACATATGAAGCAGGAAAAAAGAGAGGGTAAAATGCATAAAAAGAATTTTAGAGGCGTCGTTTTGTGAGACGAAACTGAAAGAAGACGCTTCACGTCATATCCCATGGGATTCAAGCAAGAGAATATACTCTTAGCGAATAAGGCTATTCCAGAATGATTGTGTGTTAGGCTGTTAGCACCCCTGCACATTCCAAGATGGCAACAACAGTAAATTTTGTTACCTTGAAAACTGGCGGCCATCACTCCACGTAAATCATTCAAGGCAATAAAACTTCCTAAGTACCCAATCGAGCAGAATACGGTCTAACATCCTTCGCACTTGGCATATGCAAAACCAAAGCATCTCCAAAACTAAGTTCTAAGAAAAGCACTTTTCGATTCTCAGAAAACACATTATCTATCTGTTTTCTAAATCATACTAGAGAGTAGATAGTGAATTTGTCCACCTAAAGACGTGAAGGCATTTAGCAAGGGGGGAAACGAAGGGTTGATTAAGTGAGATGGTGTTGGTAAGAAGTTAATGGCAGTGACACTAGAGCTTGAGCAATGGTGCAAATGCAATGACATGGTATATCGGATGGAGTTGTTGGAGAACACAGCATAGTGGAGCAGGAAAAATTGGAACAATCATGATTCAATGGGTACGAGTCTAGAGGTATGTGGGATCACATTAAATGAACCCGGTTGGGTTGACCTAGGTGTGGGCCCAGCCGTTGGAAGGGACGAACATAGGAAAGAAGACCAAGGGGGGCTCCCGAGCTCCCCCAATTAGTAGGTCGTTATTAAGGGGCCCCTAGCGTTATCACACTAGGTAGACCATCAGATACTCCAGGCTCTTGGTGCCTCCTTGAGCTCCACTAAGGGTTACATTCCATGTGCTCTCAGTGTCTTGGAGACCAAGGAGAGATCAATATGAAAGTATGAATAGGGAGGTAACCGAAAGGGGACAAGTACATTCTAATTCATCACCCACACTTCACTTGAATTAGGGTTATCAGATTTTAGAGAAAAACAGAGAGAGGCGAGAGAAAACGCATCTCAGATAGATTGAGAGAAGACTTGTACTCTTGATCGATTTCATAGTGGACTGGTGTGGCTCCCGCGGTTTTTCCTCGCATTGAGGTTTTCCACGTAAATCTTGTGTCTCATTTTTCTTTCCAGTTTTCATTACGCACGATTGTTTATTTTCGTTCTGTGATTCATTGTTCCCAAGATCCGTAGGGGCGTTGTGGGATTGAACAGGTGTTCCGAAAATCCTAACATAATCATCTTCATCTACTTGCTCAGACATCGGTGGGCATTTCCGGCTGGATTGACCCGAGACACTAATGGTGTCTTGCTTGTGTGCACTTAGATTGAGTGAAGCGGTTGCAAGAGGATCTCGGACGCAATGTCTCGGGATTTGTATAGTGAAAACGCGTACCCCGCATAAGGTAGAATAGGACTGATGCCAGATGCTACTAGAGGTTCAACCAAAATTTAACGGCAATAACAATAGGGTGGTTTATAATGTTAGCAGCGCTGATTGAGATCATGCCCCTCCACCTCCACCTTGGAACAAAACAAGAGCTTTGTACTCTCGTGATCCTTTCTCTGTCTTCTTTTCCTTTGGTACAGCAGAGCTAACGTATTTTTCACAAAAAATCTAACGCCCAAAGAAACATACATCCATCCAACAATCCACAAACCACGCAAGAATGGAAGCACAGCAGGCGCTTACGTAAGTTGACATAAATAACCAGTGCTGAAACGTTGAAATTGGAACCGGAGTAAACTCAACAACACCTACCGATTACCATCAGATTAATGCAGACATACGTACATGATACATCTCATTAGCAAAACCTATGCAACGATTTTGCAGAGGGGACTGTTTCGAAACACAAGTAGTGAGGACTTACATAAAAAGATCCCGATTGGACCAACAAAAACAGCAAATCACGCTAATAAATTGAAGAAGATACGATAGGTAAATGTATGGATGGAGAGAGAGAGAGAGAGAGAGAGAGAGAGAGAGAGAGAGAGAGACCGTCCAGCTGAGAGCGACGGAATATTCGAATTTGTGAGCTATGTATCGGAACCAAGTCGATACGGAAACCATCGCAGGTTGGAGATACGACGACCGCAGTGTAGATTCTTCAGCATTCCCCGGGGTCGGACCCTCCCTCGCTTAAACCCTTGATTTCATCGCAACCCCCGTCGCTTCTTTATTGCGCTGTAATTGTCGAGTCGTGGCCTCTATTACACCAACTGTGCACCTATGGTCCGGGAGGCTGTCAATGGATCAGTTTGTTCCGGATTTTGCAATTACGTATTCAAATTGATATCCGACGGGCATAATTTTTAGTGTAACAAAATAAAATCATATGAATTTAGATTTTATTCGAACCACACTAAACTCGCATTAATATTCATTCTGTTAATGAACATATGGAGAAAAAAAATTATGTATTAAAATAAAAAAGTAACATGCCATCAGATTTTACTATTAAACATCTAAATTCCAACATAATCAAATGAAATAAATCAATAATAAACTTTTCTTGTATATCTATATTATAAAAGAGCTCACTTTTTTGAATCCTTTATATTTTCAGCCATTGGATTCAATAGATAGTCAAGATTGATTTTCACACCAGCCCTCAAGGGCCTAGATCGATTAAGCTTTTAATCGATGGACAAGATGCATTTTCGGGCTCAGATTTTGCCGCTTAAATGGTCAGCTATACTTGGGAACCAAAAAACATTGCCTATTTTGTTATTCTCTCTCTCTCTCCCCCCTTCCTTACTCATGATTACTGATTTGGGAACACAAATTTTCATTCTCTCTTCACTCAAGTAACAACCACAATTGAAAAACAAAGCTTCAATCACGTAATAGCCAAAATTAATTATGTCGTCTATCTTTTCCATATTCCCACCATGAGCAATTATCACTTTAGCTGATTTGTTGTATATTTTATTTTTTTTGAATGTCAATCTGTAATTTTCATCATATTACGTTTAGTTGCGATGCTCTATTATTTTGTTATTTTTTTTTTAAACCTTTTACGAATGGGTTTCGAAATGTCATTCCAGTATTTCATACTCGAATTTCATTCAGTGAAGTGCCTTCAGGCACGGGTCATTCGCTAGTATATATATATAGAGAGAGAGAGAGAGAGTTCCGATCTAATGAGGGATCCCTCAACGAGCTTAAGTTGTGGACCTCCACTTTTCGGACCAAATTTCGACAATCCCAACCGTTAGATGTGTTTAAAAGGTGTTTTTAAGGGTCCCGCTAGAATTTGGCAAAACAAAATACCCGAAAGGGCTTGATCGGAGTAGTTTTTCATAAAAATGCAATAAATGCAGTTTTATGAAAATTGCTCCGATCAAGCCCTTCCCGGTATTTGTTTTGCTCATTTCTCGCGGCGACCCATAAAAACACCTTTTAAACACATCTAACGGTTCGGATCGTCGAAATTTGGTCCAAAAAGTGGAGGTCCGCAACTTAGCTTATTGAGGGATCCCTCATTAGATCGCCTTCCTATATATATATATATTATGGCCAATACTTGCTCGATCAATCCAAATCCAAACTCGCCGGGTATTATGTTTCGAAAACCAAACCCGTCCTATGGGAAGGAAAAAATTTTAAAAACCGCTCCGATAGAGTCGGTTTGGCACGGGTATCCATTGGTTTCACGTGAAATTGTCATCCCTAGCCAAACCTAAACCCTAACTCACTCGCAGTGTCTCGAATTTTGGGATAAAACACGCTTACCTCCCCTAAGGTTTGTTTCAATTTCGGTTGCACCCAAATGTATCGGAGGTCACAAATTGTAGGACATATAGAAAATTGTGGTACGCGTGGGTACTTGTGAAATAGGAGAATATAGGATGGGTAATTGTCGAACACGTGGGTATTTTATGGGGTACGAGGGATGTTGGTTGGGTACTTGTAGGACTCATGGGTACGTGTGGGTGCGAGGGACACTTGTTGGGTAATTGTGGGATATGTGGAGACGTGTGAGACACATGAGAGCTTGAAATGCTTAAGCACTTGTGAAATGATTGAATATGTGAGGGATGATGTGTGTTAGAAAACACTTGTTGGGTATGTGATAAGAATTTGCGTGCATTAGCGAATATGATTGTTGTACACTAAAAAGGACACTTGAGCCTTGTGTGAAAATGAAAGAAAATGAATATGAGAAGTTTGGACATGGGTTCCACGAGACCCAAAAGACAGGAAAAGGGATTCTAAAATCCTCAAGTATGGGAATGATGAACGAATGAGAAATGGTTATTGGACTTGTGAATATGGTTGGATCCCAGTGACTATAATTCAAGGAAAACGTGCGAAGAATTTACTAGTAGTGATATTATGATTTATCTAATGGTCAGAAAAAAGTTCAACGGTCAGTTATCTAAAGTTTGTATCGTAGAGGTGTGTGTGGATGGTGTGTGAAGTGTTATTACTTTGTTGCTATAATCAAATGATACGCTTGGATGCTTACCTGTGAAAGTCAATTTTATGTTATGTCCCTTGCTCATTACATCTCGTTTATGTATTTATGAATGTGTATAAATGGGATCCTTACTGGGCGAAGTGAATGCTCACCCCTTTGTTGTTTTCAGCTACAACTAAGAAGCATGAATTGGGATGCGAGTGGTGCAATGCATTACTGGAGCATAGCAAGAAAATATTTTCCATCATCAATAAAACCCTAACATTTGGAAATCAATGTGTACTTCAATCTTTCTTTTATTTTGATCAAACGGAATAATGTAGTAATCTTAATACTTTCAACATATTTTCCCCGGGAAATGGGGACCAATATAGCTCTTGATTTTTGTGTAATGAAATTGACGTTGTGAGTTGATTTTGGGTGAATGTAAAGTGAACTACTGTAATATTCTACAAGGAAATGATTAGTTATTTATGTTAAAAATCGAGGGCATGACAGGTTTGGTTCAAGGACTGGAATGGAATTAGGGAACTTCTACCCAAATTTTGAATTTGGTTCAAGACCTAAGTAAGGATTGGAGATGCTCTTACTGTTTATTTTGACCAAAGGAATTTGATGATATCAAATATTAACGTATTTAAAATGTTTGTTTTATCTCTATTGCCATCTGCATTGCATTGCAATCATTCTCTATCAATACAAAACTCATTCCCCGGTCATCGTGATGTGACCACCACCACAACCAAGAGACTCAACATAATCTCTCCCCCTACCACGCCTGTCACACCCCGCCCCGCAAACAGCACCTGTTGTGGGTCTGAGTCGGTGCGGACACGTGACATTCCAACTCAAGACCCAACATCACCTCACAGAACATCAGAATAAAAGCACAGCGGAAGACTTCAGACATATAAATAAACTCTTCAACATCAACCACGGATTCAAATACCAACAGCCGTATACTTTATTACAGCTTAAATAGTATAAGCGCTCAAAATACTTTTTTATTACAAACCATAAAAGTACAATGTGACAACATGTCTGGACAACTGAACACCTTAAACACTGACCGGTAGTGGACCCCCTCTAAGCCTCCTGCTATCTGGCAAACCATAGGAAAACCAGGAGTGTGTGAGACATAGAAAATATTCAAGAAAATACAACAAATATGTTCTACAAGATACAACCAAATCAATATTCAAGCACAACAGTGATATACAACGAATATCGACATGTAAATAACCAATCACATGCAAGTGACACGTCTGCCACATCCTCTGTATCTTAGGTCACTGTGGGTGCACACCCCGCTCGTTTGTCACTGGTAATCAGGCGGTACAATGTACTCGTGGTGTAACCCAATCCACAACTCATACGCATATACCATCTTTCACACACAACATACATGCATATCAATAGCTAAAACATCTTTAGCATGATATACAACTATTTTCACAATGATACATCATCATCGCATCATATACATCCATCTTTACAATAACACATCATCAACACAGTTATATGTTATTGAACATAGCCATGTTAAACACACTCACCTTCGATTCGACTGGAGTATGCCAAACTTACTGTTTCGGCACCTCCCGATGACCCGACTTGTCACCTAGCCACAAGCTAAACCATATCAGTATATGATCATCTCTAAACATTAACACAAATGCTTAAATATGAAAATATAAGGCTATTATGGAATTAATCAACAACCAACAACTCCATGAATTCAACTATTTTGTTGCAAATACACAAAAATCCAACAGGGACATACACACTTGAAAAATTCGCCAAACTTATAATATGCATCCACATGATCTAAGATTTGGTAGAGATCAAAACCACACGTCAAGGTTTATCCATAATTTTTCATAGATTTTTATGAGCAATAGAACCAAGTCAATCTTATGCACAAACTCTGCGCAATAAACGCAAAATCTACCATGACACTATGTCGTATCCTGGCTATAACTTTCTATAGGTTCAAAATCAGACTCCAATACTACAACCACTAGAAAGTAGACTTCCAGTACATAGATTTCGACATATAATTTGCCCTATTTGAAGCTCGGATGACCAAGAAATGCTCCATAGAAGTTACACAACAAAAACACAAGATTATAAATTTTGCAAAACTGTCTACCTTCAAGCACTCCACTTTGTTGTTGAATCATAGAATTACTTCCACTATTATTTTTTATATAGTGTCACGTAATAACGATTGGTACAGTTTGTGGCTCAATCTAAAAGAGATACATATTAATGGGCTAAGAAAATCCCTTGATTTGTTGTCCTAAACGAAGAAATGAAAGGAAATATGTTTAAATAGGCTAACATTTGTTCGAGTTTTATTGTGCCTATCCTTTCTCTGTTGGGGGACCTATTAATTTTTTAAAGTTTACTAGCAAATGACCCATGCCTGAAGGCACTCCACAAACGAAATTTGAGTATGAAATACTTGAATCAGTTGAATGACATTTCGATTCCATGAAGATGCAGTTCCAAGCCAATATAATCGCCCACCTCACCATAAACATCATACCATTTAGCGAGTGTAAATCTATTATTTTTGCTTACCCAATTTTTGTAATTAATTTTGGCTGTTATGTGATTAAAGCTTTCCTTTTCAATTGTGACTGTTACGTGATTGAAGAGAAAATGGAAATTTGTGTTCCCAAATCAGTAATCATGAGTAAGAAAGGGGGGAGAAAGAGAGAGTATCAAAATATGCAACGTTTTTGGATTCCCAAGTATGACTGACCATTTAGGTGGCAAAATTTGAGCCCGAAAATGCATCTTGGTCATCGATTAAAAGCTTAATCGATCTAAGCCTTTAAGTGTTGACATGAAAATCAATCTCGGCCACCCATTAAATCCAGTGGCTGAAAATATAAAGGATTAAACAAGCTGAGCCATTTTATAATATAGTTATTCCACAGAAAAAAACTTTATTTTCTATTTTTCTAAATTGATGTAGGAAGACGAGTCTATTATATCACACATTGACAAAAAAAATATACCCAGCCGTTAAATTCTTCAAATTTGAAGTTAAATAGATTGGAAAACCAATTCAAACTTCAAAAAATAATTCAAATTTTAGTCAATACAACTTTTTTTGGAATGTATGGAAAAGAAAGAAAACTAAAAAATTTCCCATTCCCTATTGCGTATGCTCCTTTTATGCTGACTTTGGTCTATGACAATTCACGCTTTTGGGGAAAAAAAATTATTTCCTTTCCACAATTAAAAAAAAGATCTAAAAATTGTTTGGACTTTTTTTAAGAGAGAGTTAATTAGACATTTTATACATAAAATATCATTATAATTCCATCCTATGAGATTTGAATACTTATGATTCCATCTTGAAATTCAAATAAACCCCAAAATACCCTCTCTCTCTCTCTCTCTCTCTCTCCTAATTTTCCTAATATTTTTTTCCCCTAATCTTTCCTAATATTTCTCTCTCCTGATCTTTCATAATTTCTCTCTCTCTCTCTCTCTCTCTCTCTCTCTCTCTCTCCCCTATCTTGAAAAATCTATTTCTTCTAATCTTATAAGTCTCTCCCTCCTAATCTTCTCATACCTAAAATCTCCAAACAAAATTGGAAATAAATAATCATGCATGAAATTTTAAACTAATGCACCCAAAAAAAATGGTAGATTAATGCACCACAAAAAATAATAGATTAAACATGAAACATATGGTAGATTAATGCACAATAAAGCCACAACCCAACCCAAAATCAATAAACCATCTTTTATAGTGTAAAATCACCGAGCATGGTTTATGTCCTTTATTTTCATACAGTGAATAATCGAATATGATAAATAAATCAATAAACCATGTTCATATGTCCTTTATTTCATACGGTGAATATAGTTTATTGATTTACTACTTTTACTGAATCAATTCACAAAAATCGTAAATCAAAAAACCATATTCATGCGGTATAAAATAACCATCTTTTAGAGCACAAATCACTAAAATGGTAAATCAATAAATCAAATTCACGGTGTGAAATAACCATCTCTGAAAGCACGTGTGAGTATGGTTTATTGGTGCACCATTTTTATTGTACCAAAAAAGCACAAGCCTTGAATTGAAAAAAAAAACACCACCAACAAGAAATTCTTAGCAAAAACACTCAACATAGTCTGCCATTGTGGCTTCTCCTGTTTTGGAGTAGTCTTGATCTCTCGACGACGGCATCACGGCTAATTGAGTGGTTATGATCCTCGGTGGTTGCACAGAAGGCGATGGTGTTGGGGTCGATAAAGTCTATGGGGACTTCTTTTCGACGGGCGACGGCGCGGCGGCTACGTGTGCCAGAAGTGGGCGACGGTGGCTATGGCAGGCCATCCAAGATGGATCGGATTCGTCTATCTCGGGCTCCGGCAATGCGAATATCCATGGAAACGAGATATGGAGGGAAAGAGAGAGTGTGTGATAAATCGGTTGAAACAGGTTTGGGATTGTTGGTGTGGGTTGTTTAATTTTTTAAGATTTGAGGGGTTTGATTTTTCTTGAACCTACTTGAGGATTTCGATCGGATTGGAAGAGCTTGAGGGGTTTGATTTTTCTTGAACCTGCTTGAGGATTTCAATCGAATTGGGAGAGAGAGAGACAGAGAGAGAGAGATCCGTGGCAATGATCTGAGATAAGTTACAAATTCCCTAATTAATAGGCAATTATCTAACCAATAGATTCCATTCAAAATGGAATGTTTCGTTTACTTACTGGATTATCTTTTGATCCAGATTTTTTGCTCTTATAATTATTATTAGAATTAGAATATATAATTAGTATAGGCTATATACTACTAAAATAATTAATAAGGAGACAATGAGAGCTTTTTATCAAAATATAGTTGTTTTCGAAACAATTCAGAGATTTACCGTCCTTTTGAAACTATTTGTAAAAATACCGTTGTTTCTTACTTCTCATTCTCAACCTGAGAACTCTATTTACTTCTCATTTTCTACCTGAGAACTCTCTTGGTATTTCATCTGACGTGCCATCGTCCAATGTGGACTGCTTGCCAGCGTGACCAAACATCACGACCTGAGGAGTAACCAAAAACTCTCAGGCTGAACATGAGAAGTTACTACTTCTAATGTTGAACATGAGAAGTTTGTATCTAGGGTCCAATAATTTTATGTCAGGAATCCTGTAAAAGCATACCCACATGTGTTGCTCAACTGTGCACTTTATGGTTGTGTTTGGTTTGGGTTTAGATTTTGGTTTTTGTAATGATTAGAGGGAGAAGTAGGAATAATAATTAAAAAATAGAAATTAATGATTAAAGAGAGATGGAGAGAAAAATTAAAATAATATTTAAAAATAGGGGTAATAATTAGATAATAATTAAGAAAATCGGTTCTTGAAAACCCAAAACGAATATCAGTTCTTTGCAGTACTGTAAAGCAACTCTGGCCCTTTGTCAATGACAACTGGGTACACATCTCATGTAAAACATATGAACTTATCATACATGTAACAGTAGGTGGTTGAGGATAACGTGTAATTTTTCTTTGTCTATAAAAGAAGTTTCAATGTTTGGGATTGACATAAGTGTATTACAATGGTTGACAGAGACGACCCGAAATGGAGAGCCAAGGCCATTGCAGACGGGATGAAGGTACTAATTTTTAACATGAGAGGCAAGGCCATTGCATACTTTTTACAATATTTGAACAACTTGTCTTTTCGATATGACTTTAACAATTCAATTTTTAAATTTCGTCTAAAAAATAATCATGCCGAAATTATGTTAATCAAAGATAATTTACTATGGTTTCTGTCGAAATATTCGATTGATATGATATTCTTCTCACAAGGAGGAATTATTTATAGACTGGATACAAAAGCAGATAAGGAAAATAAATAAAATCTAAATATTCTACCTACCTAATCGGACTAATTACAATCTTCCTAATTGAACACAATCTACATACTACCATATACAATATTTCCAACACTCCCCCTCAAGCTGGAGCATATACATCGTATACTCCAAGCTTGTGACAGATTGAGTCAATGGAAGTCTTGGGAAGAGCCTTCGTGAAGATATCAGCAAGTTGAGAGCCTGAAGGAACAAAAGGCGTGCTAATCTCTTTGGATTCCACTTTTGACCGGATGAAGTGACAATCGACTTCAATGTGTTTGGTCCTTTCATGGAATACTGGATTATTAG
>JAXBDA010000389.1:0-89443 GCA_036023075.1 Gaultheria prostrata | reverse complement strand
TGGAACTCGTAGAAGTCATTTTAGATTATCCAAGGTATATAAATGTAGAACAAACAGTGCAATCCCAAAATGTAAAACACAACGACTTTTCTCTCTTTCTAATAACTCATTTGCGTAATCTTTTTTTCGATTTAATCCAATGACCCCAAAATGGATGCAGATTTGAGGGTGAAATTGGGATTGGGCTTGGCATTTGAGAAAATAAAATCAGATCTGAGCGGCTTTGTCTCGTCAAACCCCCAATCTTTAAACGTCAGAAATCGTCCTCGTCTTCGTTGGGAGGGAGAGAACAGAGGTGAGCATCAATGGGTGCGACAGAAAGAGAGGGAAGAGGATGGTCATCAGAGGAGGAGGAAGACAGCTTTGTTGGTGGCGGTGGCGGCTCGTCGTCGGGGGTTAGGGGACTGGAAGGTTCAATCGTGGAGGGAGAGTACAGAGTTGCTTTCGTTCAGTGTCGGCCCTTTTGGGTAAAGAGGGAGGGAGAGGGTTCAAGTGTGAGGGAGAACACGTGGGGGAAGTTTCTCCATTTAAGTTTTAATCTCAGCCCTCTGTTTCTATGGCTGAGATGGAGTGTCAAAATGAGTGTGCAAAAAGAGTGTCCACGGATCAGCCCTCTGTTTCTCCATTCCCAGAAACGCTTTCTGTGTGGAAAATATTTCTCTCCCTCTCATCGTCATCACTGACGAACACCCCCACAACCATCGACGCCCTCCCCCCGTCACTGCCACAGCCACAGTGTCACAGTGTCACCGCTGATCTCTCGCCGCCCCACAATCGCCGCGGTCTCTCGCTCTCGCTGCCTATCCTCGCTGTCTCATCATCGCCGCCTTTCTCTTGCCGTCCTAGCTTCACCACCTGAGCTCTAGTGAGGAAAGCCCAACCCAGTTTGTTATTTTTTGAAAACCCCCAAATCTCATATTAGGGCTTGTGAAAAATTGTAATTATTTCCTAAGAGTGCATCCTCTCTACTCTCTGATACTTGTCAAGATTTGAAAGAGAACATAAAAAAATGTCATTGACAACATGGTTTGTAGCAGCACAACAGTTCCATGATCGGAGACAGATTTTTAATCTTCTTATCTTGGATGTATTTTGTTACGCAAGTGTGAAATGTGGACATAATGTAATGGGATATGGATTTTGGTTGGTTGAAAAGGCTTGAATTTTGTAAAATCAGCGTATTGGATGGCGTGGTGACAGGGGGTAGCCGGGTAGGGGTTCGATGGTGGTGGGGGTGGGCGTTGGTGATGAAGATGATAGAGGGAGAGAAATATTTCCCACAGAGAGAGAGAGAGAGAGTTTTGCTGCGTTAAGTGGTGGGGTCTAGTGATGAAATGGTGGTGCCACGTCAGCCGTTGTGTTCGGCGTTGTGCGTGGATGTTGTGCTTCTAGCATTTCCGTTCTCACGGTCCTAGTGTCCACCAACTCCAGGCATGTAAGTTTCTTCTAGAATAAGGCTTCCACATCATCTTGACCACTTCAAAAATTTTATCTTTTGGGTTTGCAAACTATTCTCACAAATGTCTATGTGCACTGATATTTAAATGACCACATCTACAAATATAAATTTTCAACTGAACGGTCACAACAAAACTTTTCACAAAGATGTCAGGTCCAAAGGAGAAAAGGTTGTAACATACAGTTTATAACATTGTCAGATGATGAACACTGAAATTAAGACATCCAACACGACAAACCTCAAAGATTCTTTGTAACAAGAAATGGCAGCACGAGTGTGTCTAGAATTTCGATAAAGCTTTCCCATTAGTAGATTCATTTGCAAATTTCTAGATTTGCTTGGAATCCCCTCCATCTGTAAAACAAACGAAGCGATCCTTTAACCAGTGACAGGTACAGAAGAGTAGAAAGTTATAAAAAATAAGAGTACCAAACAAAACATCCTCAGAATTCGCATCCTAGAAGAAAAGGCTTTAATGGTAAATGGATAATAGGATCATAATCACATTAGAATCCATTGAATATATGTGAGTTGCTAAGCTACGGAACAAGAAGGCTACTGTGATGAATGGGAAGAGTATTGTGATTGCCCTGTTGAAACGATACGCTCCCTAAATCTTAAAGATCTTTTTTCCCTTAACTACTTCCTCAAACACGAGAACATCAACTAGCAACAGCACCTCATCAAAAAGAGGCTAACAGATCAAGGAGAATAATGCAAAGAGAAAGTACAGTAATGAGACCTCAACAAGGGCAGCTCTATTCTCATTCAGTGAGCAATGACAAGATGCGATCTTGAACCTTACCTGTACCAAGGTGTATACATTCGAACTTGTTAGACCCCAAAATATGTTTTTAAAAAAGGAAAAGAACGAGTAGGGGAACATATCAAGCTACCTCATTTTCATTAATCCCCAAAAGGTTAAAAGAATTAGGGGAGGACGACCTGTTTGGTGCAGACAATGAATTTCTAGCCACTGTACTCTGTTTCGGAATAATTTTGCAGTGTTGCAATGCTTGCTTGTATGTATGCTGTCAAGGAATAGAAATCTAAGATGGCATGTTATGTTTGAAAAGAAGTAGCAGCAACATCATGGGAATGCAGCAATATAGGAAAAGTCCAGAACATAGGCAAGGCATTCTCTTACAAAAGAACTGTATTTCGACTGATCTTCCAACAATATATGATATTTCAAAGAAAAGAATGTCCAGAGCATCTCGCCAAGTGCTCTTCACATGAGAATATGAGATAAACACAAGGCTTTGAACCACCATCCAGCCGGTGTATCAAGTTTTCTCAAAACAAGGAACTAGAAATAAAACAAGTGTCGTTAAATATATCAAAGAAATAGGACATCAAGATGGCCATGTCAACCCATATACCCATAACTATACAGAATTAAGAATCTTTTGATTTCTACTTTGTTTAGTTGGGAATCGAGGGAGTGCAACCCTACTTTGAGTTAATTCTTCGACATGTTAGATATGTTTGGAGTATAGAGGGGGTATAGGTTTTTTTTTTATCAACTTGATCTTTTCCTTTTTATTCCTCAATTTCTTCTGTACATGGGTGGCATCCCCTTGATGATGCCTTTTGAATAAATTATACTATTACTTATCACAAAAAAATTATGTTCTGAAATGATTAGAAAAATTTACGAACAGAATTCCCACCGGAGTGCAGATAAATCAACTTGATAAATAACCAACACCAACCATAACAATACATCAAAATAGGATAAATGGGGATACAGTCACAGGGAACAAACATCTAATCAAATCAAATAGATACGACATCATTCTTAGTCACAGAATTGAAATGAAACGATTGAGTGCTACTAAGTACCTTGAGCTTATGTTTTCGAGACATGTCGGTTGGCTCACTTTCTAAAAGTTATTGGGCCTCCAGGAGGTGGGTAGTCAATCTAAAGATCTCATACTTCAACATTGAACACGACGTAATTTGTCATTCAATTCCACAGAGATGTTAAAGTCAAAAAATGGGCAGGAGTATCATTACCAATAGCAACATCAGTTGACATTAATATATCTGTGCTGATGTTCAAATGAGTTTCAATGATGTTCAAATGAGTTTCAATGGTAATTGTTCAGAATTTCCGAAATGGAAGATCTTATTAATCGCTAGCATGCCTAATTGCCTATATCTCCACGTCAACTACACTTAAAATGACATAATTTTGGTTCCACTTTCCTAAAGAGTCTAACATCTAATGTAGTATCACCCAAACCTATCAAGATCAATAAGAATTAAATCCCGTTGAAAAATGATCATTAGTTGAAATGTCTATACTGCTACACAAGCGCAAATGAGTACATGTAGAGGAAATTGCTAAGTTACCAATTATTCCAAAAGCCAAAGCTATTACTCCAAAAATAGGCCCAAGAATGTATCTCAAACTATCCAACACCCTCCTTCACGTGCAAGCCCATATCACATGTGAAGATGCCAACAACCAAACCTCGGATGAAGAATAAAGCAAAGAGGAGAAGCATAGTGCATATATAGCAACGTCAACCCAAGACCTCCCATAACCAACTCCAATACCATGTTAAGATAACAAATCTCTCAAAAGCTTAAACCTTTACAAAATGAGCCATCAATTTATCTAAGAAAATTATATCCATACAAATATGAACTTACAATTGCCCTGCGATATTCTCTCTCGCGGAACAACGCATCGCCAAGGAGGACCTATAACGACATATAATTACCACTGAGCAAATAATTTCACCAATGAAGACAGTACAAACTACGAAATTCAAATCTTGCATACCAAGTTTTCGGCTTTGACATGTGGACTGGTATCAGCATTTACAGTAGAAGATGAAACAAGAAAACAACCCTGTGGAGTAAAAATGGGTTCAAACCGTTACATTGATTTCATCCAATTTAAGGGCAAAAGAGAAGAACCCTAGTCAGCATTTGCTTAAAGTGATATGGGTACTCTTGTACTATGGAAATTGGAAAGTGATATGGGGACTTCTGTATTATGGTGAGAGTGAATTGATAAAGACGCATACGAGCATTTGAGCTGAGTTGTAGAGGCCTTGGTCGAGGAGTGTGGAGATTTGATCTTTTGGAACTTCCATTGCTGCGTTGCAGAAGAAGTGATCCTCTTTCTCCCTCCCTCTAGCGTTGGAAGTGAAGAACAGTGAAACCCCAAACCCCGCTCTGTTTTAAAAAACCCCTCTCCCCTCAAATTGTAATTTGGGAATTGGGGTTAAGTGTGGTTTAATAAAGGTGTGTTTGGACTGTGGAGGGTAGACATATAAAACTCACCCGAAGCTTTAGGGGAATTCTATTCACATCCCCTTTTAGTACCGAGAAATTCTATACACACCCCCTCTTTTCCCATACCCACAGCCAAAAACCACTAAGAAAGTTCACGGGGCCAACCTTGGCCCCACCTTAACCATCCAAATTGTCTATTTTGTAAAAAATAATGTCTAAGTCGCTCTTGCAAAAAAATAAAGCTAGTCAAATATCAATAAGTTTCTAATTTTGGCATACCACATGGGGGAATTACAATACCTAGTTATTACGGTTCATTCTCTCTAAACCAATTGCTCCTCCTCTGACAACAATGGCATTTTTGCGTAGCCGATTTCCCACCCTAGTCATCTTCCGCCCAAATCTCCAGTGTCCTCCCCCCTATTGGTCTTTCATAACACCCCTACTGATTTATTCTAATTTTTGAAAATTAAACTTTTTTTAATTTTTATTCCATAATGTGTTTGTTTTTAATATTCCTTTCCCCGTGGAGGTTTGCAAAAATAGTGGTTTGGTTTACGAGGAAGATAAGATTTTTGGCTAAGGAATAGTGGTATATGTAGATTTGACGATATATATAAATTTGATGAAATAGGAGGAGGAAGATGTTTTTTGCTCAAAGGAAATGTGATTAAATAAACTTGGTTTTCTGGTGGTGTTGATGGAAAGGGACGAGAGATTCGTCTAGTATAAATGTGGGATACTAACAAACGGGCTTGTGGTGGTCGGGGAAAATGTATCAAGAAGAGAGAAAAAAAAGGGGAAAAAGAAAAGTAAATTATGATGTGCTACTTCCCACTCACATTAACACAAACCCAATAACAGAAACCCGAACATTTTTGTAAGGGTCCATGTGTGTAAAAGTGTGGGTAAGTTTGTCTGGTTGTAAAATGTTACTACATTTTTTAACATCAATATTTGACATTGCACGTGTTCATAGTGGACATTCAAAAAAAGGGAGGAAGGCAGCATTTATAAACGGGACATTTGAAATTGCACGTATTCCTAGTGGACATTCAAAAATAGGGAAGAATCAGTGAGAGAAGCGGATTTGCTGTCCTGAAAATCCTGTCCCAACTCCCCGTCCTGTCCATTCAAGCAATCGATGGCTCGGATTCGCATATGAACATAGATGGCTTAGATTTGTTTAGAGTGAGATGGAATCCAAGTCCTCAATTACTCGAATGAATAATTCGGATGCACAAAACACGGAGTTGGGACACAGAGTTTGAAACAAGGAATCTGCTACCATCAGTGAGGAGGGAGTACTAGATAGTAGGAGTAATCAGAAAATGAAGGGGTGGAATTGTGGAAACACAGTATTCCAAAACTTGGACCCCGAGGTCCCCGACCCGTATACGTACGTATCCAACCGACCAACCGGCTGTTACTAATTCCCAGCGCTCTTCTCAATCGCATCATGGAGTCTTCTTCTTCTTCGTCTTCTTCCTCACGAAATCCACTCCATGCTCAAAAACCCAAACCCACTCACAAAAAACCTCTGCCCAACCAAATCCAATCGGCGATTAGAGGCAAATCATGCCCAATATGCTTGACCCACATCGACAAACGCACTGCAGCCGTGATAACCTCGTGCCTTCACGCTTACTGTATCGATTGCATACGAAAATGGAGCGATTTGAAGAGAAAATGTCCTCTCTGTAACTTGGAGTTCGATTCTTGGTTCTTCAAGATCGACCCCTATTCTCCAACGTTCCTCGAGGAGAAATTACATGGTCTCCGTGAGGGTAGGAAGGTCATTTCCGATGGGTTACGTCGTAGACGAATCCATTCTTTTGCGGAGCAATGGTATGATTTTGAATCTCTTCTCTTCCATTGATTGTTTTAAGGGTGGATAAACGAGTAGTTTGAACTTGTTTATGGGGGAGACGATTTGAAATGAATTTTAAACGAACCAAACTAAATTCACTCTCAAGTGCTTGATATATCTATATATATGTATGTATATTGATGAGCCAAACTAGCCGAGTAGCAACTCGTTCGACCTTAGGTTCAAAACTTGACGAGCTTAAAAACATATTCAAGTCTGCTTTATTTTTGCTACTAACCAATCTTGAACCAACTTTTAACAAGCAAACCCAAACTTTGATTATTGGAATGCATTCATTTGCCCTACTTGTTAATGTGGAAAGATAGGAAATTTTGTAATTTTGGTGGTGACCTAGAAACATGGGGTTCGTTTGGAGTTCGAATTAGAAATATAGTAGGTAGGAAATGATACTGTCCAGCCCATCCACATCATCTAGGAAGGGATTATGGACATTTTGTGGCCTATCTCATTTTTGGTGAATACATTGTATTAGAAAGCTCCAATTTTTTCCAACCTTGTTTAGAGTGGCAAGTGTAGTACGTAATAAATTAGAAATACATTTGCCAAACTTGGCCCAGGTAAAGGTAATTTTTGTAATTGTACCAGATGGATGGTGGCATAAAATGCATGAGAAATTGCCATAGTAGTACTATTCCTACCAAAATATCCCGAATCTGAGTAAACAAGTAGTGTAAAACCCTGCTGCCGTTCAATCTACATTGTCCCCTGTAGAAGAATCTGTTGAGTAAACCAGAGCGAAATGATATGGCAATCATTAGTTCAAAACACTGATTGAAGAATCTGTTGGAGCTCGATGTAGCTCGTGGATCCAGGTAGAATATAATGTATATAACAGGAAGCTTTGTCTTGCTTGGGGCCTTGGTACTCAAAATCTTGTACTAGCTATTGAACTTATTATACTTTAGTATTGCTGGTAACTTCTATGTAGCTCAAGTTCTGTTCTGAAATTCGCTAGTAGCTGGTAGGGCGGTTTAGAGCTTTGGTTGTTTCGTACCTATTTTGTTCATTGCAACGAGTCGTATAATTCAGGGGAGGGGAAAAGATTTGCAATGCATCCGTAGAAGTTTTCTTGTGTGGTTGTGCTGTTTTTGGTTTAGGGATTGTGAATAACTTTTTAAAGTTCGGCATGCTTTTAGGGTTATCAGAAGATCAAGGGAAGAATTTAATTGTTTCGGTGGGCAAACAAGGCCATTGCCGAGACAAAGATGGTTTGGAAGGTCAGCGTCAAACTCGTCTGATGCTGTCGCCCAGAGACTTCTTCAGTGGCGCGCTAGGTACTGTCCACATTGTTCCCATCCACAGAATTTTCTTCTTTAAGTTTTACGCACTTGGTTTGATTATGTCCACTTATTTAGTATGATATTACTGCTTTAACTTGTTTTCTCAGACATGTCTTTAGCCTAGTGGATTCGAAACTACTTATTGCCCGTGGTAGTGATTTTGTTGAATGGTGTTTCTAAGTGGAAATTGGTACTCGCAGCATATACGAACAACGCTTGCAAGCTGTTCCTTTTTCTTCTCGGAGTAATCAGAAGCAGGTAAGCTCATCAGCCCAATTGTTGTGGTTCATATAGAAGGCAACAGACATAATTCTGTTTGTTTAATTCGTTTCCTACTTTCTTCAAAAGTAAATCTGGCAACCTATACCATTAATATCTTTTGAAAAATATGAGGGCTCTTTTTTTCTTGAGAACTTTTTTTTTCCCGAAGCACCAATCTGGATACAATATATTTTTGCTACTTTAGATCGTTGAGGTGTTTTTCAGGTGTCATATAATGTCTGCAGCTGTCCATCGTGTACTCCATCTTTTGTTTGTCTAGAAGTTTCTTGTTTGGAGACCATCTATAAAGTTGCTCCAATTTGGTCTACCTGGAGCTCATTTTTTTGGGCCTGAGTTGATCCAAATGAGTTAGTATTATGAGACATTTAGTTGTCTGGAAGTTTCAATACCAAATGAGCTCGATGTAGCTGTCCTTCGATAGAGAGTATTTGTTTATGGACAAATAAATGTCTCATAATACTTACTCACTTGGTCTCCTGGCATGAAGAATTTGGGGACATAGTTTTGGCATCTTGAACCACTTACATGCATGCCATGTACTCAACTTTTTTTTTTGGGTAACATTTCGTTCAATTCATTTGGTTGTTCCCCAATATGTTTCTGCAAGACTCCTCCAATACCCTCACCCAGGGAGCTTTTGGAAAGGGCTCCTTTGTATTGCACATTCTTTACCGAATAATGTCTCTTTGTGTGCTAATTTAAATGGAAGTCTCTAGGTTTCTAATGGAAGCATTTGATTCTTGGAGAAGAGGATGGAGAAAAAAACGATTTTTATTTTTATTTTTGATGGCTGATGTTCCCTATTATGTTTTAATCTACAGAACACAAGAACAAATAATTGTGCCAAAGAAATGATAGAGAAGAAAATAAAGCCATGGATTCGTAGGGAACTGGAAGCCATCCTTGGGGACCCAGATCCATCTGTTATTGTGCATGTGGCTTCCTCATTATTCGTATCAAGCCTTCAAGAGAAGCGCCAGGGGTCTTGCGAACAATCTGATCTCGAGGATAACCATCTTAAACCTTTGCAACCTTTTTTGCATGAAAGGACCAAAATGTTTTGGCATGAACTTAGGTATGTCATCTGCACATGATTGACAAAAGATTCCTTAATGGACAACATGGGTTATTTGCCTGTTGGATTACATATTACTATAAGATTTGATTTAGGTGAGAATGGTTTGTAATTATGTTGTTTCTGGGCAAGACAGTGGTCTAATGACCAACATTTGCTTTTCTTTAGGTGTTTCGCAGAAAGTCCATTCAACATGGAGACATATGACACTATAGTTGAATATAGAAAGTGCGCAGAATAAGTTCAGAAAAGAGATTTCAATTCAACTCCTCTATGTTGCTTTGCTGCATCCGGAAATGCTATGTTTGGTTGGGTAGCAACTTGAGAAGCCATGTTCTTCAAAAAGAACGGCAAAAACCTTCGCTAAACTCAACCATTGCAGCTTGCCACTCAGACAGATGTTGAAATATTGTACTAACACTGAGCAGAGAGCCGATCAGTGTTGGCAAGTGGACTGGTGAGCAATATTGTTGTTTCGAACTGAATTTGACAATGTGTACAACGATAGAAGCTGAAACAATGGAGTAGTTTCCTCATTGAAGACGGGAAATTATACTCATACGTTAGTGTTTGATTCGGCTTCTTACTCTGCCAGCATTTTAGTCAATTACTTCTCTTGAGCCTTTAGCTGGAAATTATTGATGTCTGTTTCACAAGGGCTGGCGGGCCTTTGTAGGAAGATTTTGCTTGTATTTTCAGAGTAGTGAGCAGAACTGCCAAAGTTTGTTGCCCAGCCCATTTGCTATGTAACTTGTGATATCTAGTTGGCCATTTGTAAATGAGAAAACACATTGTAATTGCTAAATTCTATTCACTGGTCTGTAACTCTGTGTTCTTCTTCTTACCAACAGAATGAGCACTAGCAAATCCAAGACAATATTTTAATTTCTTGTAACGGGTCCAACCATCGTAGCAACATACACCAACTTACCTTTGAGGTTTGGAAGTGGAATTGTTGCCACCGACTTCGTACCTTATGCTCAGTTTGGAAGGGGAATGTGCTGTCGTATGTTCATAATTTATATATTTGCAATGGATGGGACTAAGAAAAAGTGATCAAGCATTCTTTATCCTACTCGGTATCACATTCCCAAACAAAATGAGAAGCTATCTTTCTCCTTTTCTGCTTGAACCATGAGGACAAATTACTATAAAGACCTCCAACATTTTTACCTAGATAAGATTCTTGAAGCAATCCAACACCGAAATGTTATGACCTAAGGAATTAAATTAGTACTAGTATTTAATCCGTAGAGATGAGATCTCCTTTCCTAATCCTCAGTTCCTGCCATCGAAGCCGTGCCTTACTTTATGGATGGTGTGCCCATGCACTTTCTCATGGGCAATGCACCGTAGTCGTGTATTGCGAGAAATGAATCAAAATATTGTAGAACTACGACAGCATAATCATACTTGAACAGCCAAACAGAAATGAGAAGAAGTCAACAACCTTTGCTCGCATTCACTTGTTAAATTAGCCAGTACTGGGTTACCCATTGTCATACATACATAATCTGCAGATTTAAGAAGTATTCCAACAATAACTCCTCTCATGATTCCACTCTAATAACACTACCACGGGCATTCTATTACAACATTAATGACACAGAAACAGAAACAGAAACAGACACGAGACATAAATTCCTAATGAAATGTAGCAACAGATGACCAGTGGTGAACTCCATGCATCTTTCATTCTTCTTCCGGCTCCTCTTCTTCTTGGAGAAGATTCTCTCTATTGTCGTGAGCCCGGAAACCACACACATTTATAAGCAAGCTCGCAATAGTTCCGTCCTGTTTACAACCCAATAGAGTGGACAGGGTGATCCTTAGAGGGTCAACTGGTTTCACCATATCCCAAATCTCATCTCTCACATCCTCAATGCATAGCTCATAGTTCCCTCCCTCAATCCATTTTTGGCGTATATCTCTGTTTCACACCAAATGGGAAGAAATTTGAGGTTACAAATTTTCGTACAAGATAGAGAACTTGTCAGAAGAACAGCTTTCAAAACTTCCTAGAAAACTTTTTCTGACAACAATCGGGCTTCAAATTTAGAATTTATAATGTGAAGATTAGGAGCCTTCGCGTTTTTTAAACAGATTCTGGAAAACATTCTCCTCGAATATTTTTAAAAAGGCAACCAAAACAGAGGCTAATGGTTTGGACCATGTATCTTGTAAAAGGGGACTTGCAGAACCTTCTCAAGTGCCACAAGCAGGAAATTACAGAGCATTTATGTAGGAAGATTGTATCAGCTAACATATCAGCGGTTGTGAGGTATTGTCTTCCATGGAGATCAAGGCAACGAAACAAATAAGTTAACCCCTCCGGAGTGTCTTTGTTTTCTAGGACCAAAACAAAGTCTAGAAAGCTTTCGAAATCCATTTCACGAGCATTACCGACGCCAGTTTTGCCACGACGAATATGCTCATCGAATGCTGTTAGCAAACAAAAAATAAAACCTTAACACCACAAAATGCAAAGCCAAATAATCTTAAGGGAAAAATTATGCTAACGATTAAGGACGGCTACAGGTTAATGTAAATGACAATCGACTTATTTCTATTCAACCGAAGTGCGTGTCTATCTTTAGGTCAACATTGCAAAAAATCAAAAGCAACTTGAGAAAAACTATGTAAACAAATATTGTTGTTCACTATGTGTAGTTAGCATGCCACAAAACAAGTTATTATAGAACTTAAGTGTACCATGACTTAGAAATTTTGCAAGAGAGCAGAGCCATGGAGATCAACCAAGCCATATTTTCAAGCAATTAAGAAAGAAGACATGCATGCACAGATTCATATCCCTTTCAATGAAAATATCAGTGAGAGTCCCATCTGCATATTCTCGAAGTTCCTGTTTGCTCAATGTTCCATTCATATCTTTATCAAGTGCAAGGAACATATCTGTAGAGGTAAACAATAGCCCTTAGCAAGAAAAACGAAAGTAACAGGCTAACATCAGGTACAAACGGTGTCAGGCAATAATTAAACCTTTGAGGATAATATTGCACAACAAATGCACAACATAAACGGCCCCCCCTTATCCTGATCTATCAAAGAGCACACTTAATGGATTGATTGATGATTGGGTGAGGGGTGTTCTGGTTTAGTTCGAAGATGGATTGAGTATTTTCTCTTGCAGATGGCTTACATGAAACAACACATATCATTGTCTCTGTAATACTCTGTAATTGAGATCACTCTACACCTATACTTTCAGGAAGTTTAAGCCATTTCCAGGCTTCAATTGCAGATGAGTTCCAATGATGCACTTTTTTCCCCCTGGTGGAGAAAGAAAGAGAATAGGAGTAGGAAAAGACGAAAAGAATGACATACACCATTAGGAAGTTTCCCCTTACGCATTTTCTTTTTTCCACCGCCCCCCTGTACACCTATTTCACATTTCTCTCAAGTTACTCCAAATGAAATTCAGATGGAGAAACCTGCCTGATGAAAAACTATTCGAAGTGTTACCAATAACTTGGCTCAACAAGGCTTTAACCACCAATTGACTGGTGTCGGCTTCAAGTATATATTTCCTCTTGTTTATTTTCTTTGGAGTCCGGCCCTTTGTATAAATTAAGGTAGCCATGCCCATTTTTAACCGCCCCATCTTCTACTTGACTTACTCTTTGTCAGAAACTGCCATCCACATGAATCAAAAAACTACCTTATTTCTTTCATAAGCTGTAAGTGACTTCCAAAGGGAGAAATTTAGATGGGATATACCAGCAATTCGATGTAACAACTGTTTCGTTTTTCCGATCTAGGCATTCTTGCACCTTACTAACCAATTACATACTTTGACTCATGTGGTGTGCATTTCAATCCTAGTATTCACATGCTCAGGTGCTTTCATACCATACAAGCAAAAAAGAAAAGTATGTCCTCAGCTCTGACAAAAGGGAAAAGTATTGGTGCACTTCAGTATGATCAATAGAGCACAAGGTTTTCATGTACAGATTAAGATCAACCAAAGACAGCATAAGACAAAAACAAAGATATCCAACAAAAAAATACTTATCTATCCTCAAAAGATTCAAGGTACCCACCACAAATGCGCTGGGCAGACGTCAATGAAAACCAATTCTCAGCCTGTTCAGTGTCGGTGACTTCTTCCTCACTTTCCTAACATATATCAAATGTGTATGCAATTGTCAGTTTCTATTTAAATGTTGATTCAAAAATGCATTTTAAAAATACTTCATACTTCTTGTAAAAAAACTGCTTTACAGCTTCATTTATGCTTTTCACTTTAGGTATCCTTTTTGTATAAAATCCACTATCAGAAAGAAAGAATGCTATTATTGGATGTAACATAAGTTTTGTACGGATTACTCCTTTAATTTTGTCCACCATTTACTATTTCCAACATTTTTGTTCAGTCCATAGAATTGCCAGAGGCATTTAACTACTCCAAAATTTGTCATCTCAGCGAATATGAAAATAGAAAAAGGCAACTCAACTTATTTACATGCTGGAAAATGTGGTCTAGCTTTTTAGGGAAGTTGGCCAGTAAAAAACCTAAATATATGAGAACAATGAGGCTTTCTCCAATATTATAGTGAACAAAGAAAAATATAGACAACCACACATTCAATTTGCCTGCTAAGCGAAATGAACTTTTCTGATAAATACACCCCAAAACTTGTCTTCAGTGTTCTAAATTACACAAAGCACTCGAAGCACAATGGGGAAAACTTTGTTGGAGTGTATTTGCAACAAGGAGAAGTGCAAAAACAAATCCACCTGTAAATATGTCAATTGCCAACCAAGGAAGAATACCTTTGCAGATGGAAACAACGTCAGTACAACTACAAGAGGCTTAAACTGCTTTTCTTTCCAGAGCGTGAGGCTCACTCAGCAACAAAATATCGATGCACCATACATCAATGACTTCTATTTTAATCAATCAACTTTAGAAGAATAAGAGCATAAAAAGGAGGGAAATATGGAACCATAACCAGCAACAATAGATTGAGATCAGTGCTTGTGGGTAATGATAAATTTGGAGAAGTCTATTCTCTAGAAGTTTATCAACGTAAACAAAACAACATGGAAATGAAAATGCAAGAGAGAGAAGAAAGAACCCATCTAGGTTGAAGTTCACTAGCAAGAGAGAAACACCACTCTGGCTCTATATGCCTCTATCCAATTTGATCTTCTAGTACTAAAACAAACTACAATGAGCAAACAAGGATAATAGATTAAGACTACCAGTACACTAGGCCCACTAGTAAGACACTTAGGCATAGACTCTTTCAGATATTTAGGACATTTATGACTCGACTTCAACCCATCAGTCATTGTAGTCCGAAAAAGTAAAAGGACAGGCACATACTCTAGAGATTAAAAACGGCCGACTCAAACAGCACTATGTTCATGTTTTGGTGGACAGTTGCTGACAATATATGAAACAATCATACAAAATTACCTGGTGCAATTCCATGGTTCCTGGAGACAATTACTTAGCAAGATCTTCTTTATGCAAGCCTTCCCTGCATATTTAAACACAAGTCTGAAACATTTGACCAGCCAATAATAAAATGAAAATGAGAATCCCAAGTGAAGTGAGTTTGTTTAGTTTATAGGACGCCAAAATAGTCCGGATTTATATCGGCCAAAAGAACATTGAAGTTAGACCCAGACAAAGACTGCTGAAAAAAACTACTGCCACATGGATTGGTTCAGCATAATCTCTCGGTAGTACTGCCACTTGGGTACTCCCAAGAGTTTTTAGAACTATGTTATCTTGAAACGGCGTCGTTGTTGGGACATGACATAGGTTCAACCTATGTCATGACGTGGAAAATAAAAAAAAAAAAGCCAAAATTCCACGTTACTTTCCCCCGTTGCCCCCTCTCGTTGGGATACAGAGAAAGAAGACGACAAAGACCGCCGCCACCGGCGACCACCACCACCACCGGCGACGAAACTCTGAGTATTGGAATGCATTTATCAGCCCTACTTGTTCATGTGGAAAGAGAGGCAATTTTGGTGGTGACCTAGAAACATGGGGTTCGTTTGGAGTTCGGATAAGAAATATAGTGGGTAGGAAATGATACTGTCCAGCCCATCCACATCCTTTAGGAAGGGATTATGGAGATTTTGTAGCCTATCTCATTTTAGGTGAATACTACATTGGATTAGAAAGCTCCATCTTTTCCAATCCCATTCCTTGTTTAGAGTGGCAAACTTGGCCCAGGTAAAGGTAATTTTTTTACCAGATGGAAGGTGGCATAAAATGCATGAGAAATTGCCATGGTAGTCAAATAATCTCCATACCAAAATATCCCGACTCTGAGTAAACAAGTAGTGTAAAACCGGGCTTCCGTTCAACCAACAATGTCCTCTATAGAAGAATCTGTTGTAGAGCAAATGATATGGCAATTGTTATTTCAACGCACTGGTTGAAGAATCTGTTGGCGCTCGATGCAGCTCGTGGATCCAGGTAGAATGTAATCTATATAACAAGAAGCTTTGTCTTCCTTGGGGCCTTGATACTCAAAATCTTGTACTTAGCCATTGAACTTGTTATACTTTTGTATTGATTGTAAGTTCTATGTAGATCAAGTTCTGTTCTGAAATTTGCTAGTAGCTGGATAGGACGGTTTAGAGCTTCGCCTTTTGTTTCGTACCTAAGTTTGTTCATTTCAACAAGTTGTATAATTCAGGGGAGGGGAAAAGATTTACAATGCATCCGTAGAACTTTTCTTGTGTGATTGTGATGTTTTTGTCTTATGGGTTCAGTTGGTGAGATAATTGGTGAAAAGAAAGGAAATTTTGTGGTTGTTTGATGGAAGGACACTGAGAGGTCCAAAATTTTGTTATTAGATAGATTTTAGTATTTTGTTGTTTGGGTTTAGGGAGTGTGAATAACTCTATAAAGTTCGGCATGCTTTTAGGGTTATCAGAAGATCAAGGGAAGAATTTAATTGTTTTGGTGGGCAAACAAGGCCATTGCCGAGACAAAGATGGTTTGGAAGGTCAGAGTCAAACTCGTCTGATGCTATCGTCCAGAGAGTTCTTCAGTGGCGCGCTAGGTACTGTCCACATTGTTCCCCTCCACTGAATTTTCTTCTTTAAGTTTTTCGCACTTGGCTTATTTAGTATGATATTAAAGGTGATGAGGCAAAGCCGACTAGTACCATCTTAGGGATTCCCCCTTAGCTTGGTGGATTAAGCCTGTAGCTTGGCTTCAACCCCTCTCCTTTACAGTCGAGCACTCCGTACCTTTAGTCTTTCACTCCTTTTGGTCACTAGTTCTATTATATAGACTTGCATACCTCATTGGTTGTCATGTAGTCCCATGCGAAAGAAGATTTTAGCTCTTCAGTAGCTGTTGTTAGACAAGAACCTGATTGAATTCCCTTGTGACCTCCGCGGCACTTCTTCATCTGACCCAGCATTCCTTTGATTGCTTAGGAGCTCCTACTAATTAATAGGGGAATCTAAAGGTCAAAAAAGAGATTGATTACTAAAGGGCGTCAGTTGTAATCTTCTACCCGGTTCACACGTTAATGGTTTTCCCGGGCCGTGCTTATGTTTACACGAGAGGGGTCCGAGCAAGTTCTGTTAAAACTTCCTGTTAGGGTGGATCTCTGCTCTCAGAGGGGAGGACTTGAATCAATAGCAAAATGAGGTCAAGCAAGGGCCCGTTGAACACAAACATCTAGGTTTAAGGGTCGAGGTGAGATGGTCCATCTTCCACCTCGTGGACGTTCTTTACAGGGGGGTTTAAAGGGGTTCGGGGATGGAAATGGGACCTTGGAGCGAAGCATCCATTCCCAATTGTACGGATAGGAGCTGGTTGGCTATTTTCTCAAGATTGAATTCTTGGGGAAGAGGAAAAGCCTCCTCCCCTCAGCTAAGATGGCTATCAGCAACAGACTTGCCTAGGTTAAGCTGCTCAATGCCTTCATCCTTCAGGCCTATTCTCTCGAGGGGAATTTCGGACCATTTTGCTTCACTTCGGGGCAACAACCAAGTTGTTGGGAATAGAAGGCTATTGTTCACTCATTAGATTATGATGATACTCAGCAGTCGTTGCCTTGATGACTCTCGCTTCGCCACCTATTCGGCCCAGGCTGATACCTTTTTTGCTCCTTAATCCGTAGACTGCTTTAACTTATTTTCTCAGACATATCTTTAGCCTAGTGGATTCGAAACACCTTATTGCCAGTTGTAGTGATTTTGTCGAATGGTGTTTCTAATTTGAAGTTGATACTCGCCGCATATATGAACAACACTTGCAAGCTGTTCCTTTTTCTTCTCGGAGTAATCAGGAGCTATCAGCCCAAGTTGTTGTGGTTCATAGAGAAGGCAACAGACATAATTCTGTTGGTTTAATTTTTTCCCAACATTCTTCAAAAATAAATCCGGCAACTTACATAATTAATATATTTTGGAAAATATAAGGGTCTTTTTTCTCAAAAACTTTTCTTCCCGAAGCACCAACTGTATACAATATATTTTTGCTACTTAAGACCGTTGAGGTGTTTTTCAGGTGTCATAGAACATCTGCAGCTGTCCTTCGATGGATCTTAAGAAGTGTGCTTCATCTTTTGTTTGTCTGGAAGGTTCTTGTTTTTTTTTTTTTTTAATCTGCACAAGTAACATTTTATTAAGGGAAAGGGGATAGGGTTCCAACCAAGGTTGGAAATACAGCCAAAAGGGACAAAGCCCTACATACTCGAGGGCCTAAAATGCCCGGATAAAACCAATAAAGCCAAAAATGCTCTGAAGGCCAAAAATGCCCCTTCTTCAAACTATTACCACATACAATTCATTGTATCATAGCTTGTTCAATGTAAGCACACGCTTTGATATTTTACTCCATACCGTAGATCCTCATAACATAGACTTACTAAAGTACATCCAATGACGAAAGTTGCAGATTGAGACAAACTAGAAAACAAAAAAAAATAAAACCACGAGAAGCAAAACGGAAATTGAAACATAGGATAATGTCTATACGCAACATCCAAACAGTATGTAGCAGCAACTTATCTTCAAGACCAATTAGACCTCGAGAACCTAGGACAATAGAAAGAAATAGTTAGATAAAAATATTTGTTGCATGTGACATTATGAAAAATATGCATGTGAGGGCACATTTTTTAATAAATGAGAACGATGTAAGAAGCAATAGCAACTTGAAAATCATATATATCGGCAACTTATTGAGTCTATTGGCTAATTAAATTGTTGACATTAACACATTCTCTACGTTTGCCACAATCAAATGATAGCTATCTCAAATACACATTTTGTCCTTCTTTAGAAGATGGTGCTAACGTAAACAACTTCCCATCTTCAAAATACATAGTTTGCAAAGGAATTTGCGTTTGATAATGAAACTACTGCATGTGCTTGAATGACTCGGATCATAGTTGACTTTGTAAATTCAAATTGATGAAGTTGGAGCCTAATCAGGGGCAGATTTAACAAGGGTCCAGGGTGGGCACGTGACCCCTAGACTTTTGGTTATTACTATTGGACCCCTAAATATTACTTTTTTAATCTTATTTGGCATTTACAAATAATTCTAGTGTCCTTTTTATATTCTAAACATATTGTAAACACTCTTATAAATTTGAAAGAAAAAGACTACACAATCACCAATTTATTCTTCAGTCAGGAGTTTTTTATTATAATAACTCGTGATGATATAATGCTTTTAATTTCACTAACAAATAATTTAAGAAAGAATTCACCAAGTAATATTGAACAAATCTAATTGGGATCTTGCTCTAAAACTATGCATGAAAAACTTTAGGAATATAATTTGTTGGCTTCTATTTATAAACATCTTTTGAGTACTATATGTTAGTACATTTTTTTTGCTAGTGAAGAATATTTGAGTGTGTCGTGTTTGACTATAGAAAGAATTTAAAGTAATTAATGCCCCCTCTGCACCAAATTTTTGGATCCGCCACTGAGCCTAATACATATTTTGTGTTTGGCCAACCTATTGTGCCTAATAGGTTCTTCTATTTACAAAGAGAGGCAAAGTAAAGTTAAATAGTGGTAACGAATTTTGTGTTTTCAGCCGCCATAGAGCAAACCAACTTTTTCTTGATTAGAGCATGAATAGTTTCACTACTAAATGCATGTTCTGTTAGTCAAGGGATCATACCTACTCATGATCACACTGCATCTTTAGCTTTTCTTCCTCAATGAGCGCCAACTTCAAGCAGAATATTTCTGATAGCATGCAACTGGGACACAACAACTTTAATGTCCATGCGATCTGTTGGCAGTTCTTGAGAACAAGTGATTCCTACTTTAAGTACAGAAATCAAGCACTCATGAATTTTGTGACTGCTAGGAGAGTTTTGGGTGCTAGTGTTGTTGAAACTCAAACTAGCGCCTCCCATGTCCTGTTGTTGAAACAACACTGGATCAACAATGTCTGCAACTTGATCAGGAAGAGCCACCTTAGCAAAGGTGTAGAGATTCAAACCATCACTAAACATGTTATCCGTAGATCTCTTTCCGGTAAATATCTCCAATAAGAGGATACCATAGCTGTAAACATCACCAAAAGTCGATACCTCATTTCCCAAGCCATACTCTGCAATTCATGCACCATATACCATGCATAAAGTTATAGAGATGACCGGTTAGAAGCATATCAATGAAGAGTTGCATACGTTCTACAAACAATTCTTCGCCAAAAAACAAGTTTTAGAGGATTGCAAATTGTATTGTTTGAAGTAAACAAGAAAGAACTAGCTACATATATATTGAGCCAAATAGACGATTATTCAAAATCTTCTTAACAAGTCAAGGTTTCATTGCATAGATCAAATAAACCCAAGTTAAAATATTGTAGGTTACTCAAACCATCCCATCAAATTGGTGTTAGATTGCTCTTCAATGGATTCATGGAGATATGAAGTTAATGGGCAATCTCCCCTTTTCATAAAAAAAATAAAGTGGAAATGGCTTCTTGCTGTGGGCAACTCAATTCCCACATGGTTTGGCAACAATCCAACCCGTGCACCATACAACCAGCTGGTAAGTGGTAACATAACCTACTAGATTGTTCCTTTACATCATTCAGAGAATCAAACTATTGGCCCTAGTACCGACCTTTTAACGATAACTGACGACCTAAAATAAGAATTCATTTATAACGTGTTAGGCATTCACCTTTGAATCCAATTAAAATGTAAACTATGAGTTGCAAAAAAGGAAAAAAAAGCGAATAAAATTCAAGAACGAAGGCTTTTAGTATTTTCTACATTAAGTGTCTTTGACAACACAAAGCAGGAGGGCGATGCCAGCTCCTTACCAGAGGAGTCAGGTGAACCCACCACCTGCAAATCTATACATTTTACCGAGCAGAAATGCTATGCGCAAGGAACCTTAGAAATGCTATGCGCAAGGAACCTTATACTGAACCATACACAAAAGGAGAGTGCGTTTTTTCACTAACGTATTTGCAAAATACGACTTCATGTTCTCACATTACTCACGTACATTCTGTGTATGGTTCAGTGTAAGCTTTCTTGCGCATAGCATTGCTGTTTACCGAGTATATTTCTTCTCCTTTTGAACATTTCCTACTGACATGTCACCACTGGAAAAAGGTCTTTGGACCCTTAGATGTACTGGACAAAATATAAAGGCCGCCATGTTTCCTCTCCAGTCCTCACTGGTTAGAAACGTGATAGAAAAGAAAACCAATCCTCTCTCTCTTCCCTTACAACTTTTTGCAATAGCATCTTTTCTGTTCAAATGTACCTCTCCTTTTTCTTTGTTCTTTACTTTCTCATTCATAAAAAACAAATGGACAAGATTATGTGCACAACTCAAAGTAAGTTACACAGACTTGAAAATCAACTTTTGAATAGATTGTTCATGGAATCAACAGCTGATTAGCCACGAATTACTTGACGGGGTTTTCATCGATGTTATTTGTAAGAGTACATCTGTTCATTATTTCCCCCGTATAATTAACTTATTTTGCAATCTAATTAAGTAGTGTATTTCAGTATATGGCGGATATATAACACCTGAGGCTACGATATTATTGAATGACACCACTAATTACAAATCTCGGAGTCGCCAATGACACAAAGAATGCCTTGACAATAAAATGAAGACGAAAAACTCCATTTAGTTTAACCAAAAAACTAGAAACTATGTGCCTAGATATTATTGCTCCTAAATACTTATGAAAGCCATGCAATGGTAAACCAAAAGAGTTGCCCACTTCATTACTTTGATTGAAGTCGAAACTTGTTGAAAAATAAGTCTAAACATTGGTAGAAGTATGGTCAAAAGGAAACACAAAATAGCGTAAGGGGTACATTTACCTGGAGCAGCATAACCCACCGTCCCTCTTATGCCGATGGAACTTGATTGACTTGCAGAAGATTCACACCTTGCTTCTAGAAGAAATTTTGCTAGCCCAAAATCACCCAAGTGTGCACTCATCTCGTTGTCTAGAAGAATGTTGCCAGGCTTCAAATTACAGTGAACTATTGGTTCTGAGCAATGATGGTGAAGATAGTCAAGTGCAGAAGCAATATCAATAGTAATATTTAACCTTTGTAGAAGGTTTAAAGTTCTTGACTCCTCATGTGCATTGTTCTCATTTGGATGCCACCAATTGTCTAGGCTCCCATTGACCATGAAATTGTAAACAAGAGCTTTGAAATCGTTACCCTGATAGTCAATACTTGAACAAACTGTGAGAACTTTTAAAATATTTCGATGTTTGATGCTCCTCAAAGCCTTACATTCAGCAATGAAACTTTTAAATGCTTCTCGGTATTGAAGGTCTATTACCTTCACTGCAACAATTGTTTCACCTTGATCAAGATCGAGAAGCCCTTTGTACACCGAACCAAACCTACCCACGCCGACCAAGTTGGCAGAAGAGAACCCATCGGTCGCTTTAAGTAGAGTTTGATAGGACAACTTCGGAAATGATTCACCAAACCATTTAAAAACGGGTACTTCTATTCTCTTTCTTAACCACCAACGATGTAGTAAATACAAACCCAAAATTAGTCCTAAAACTCCCAACGATGTGGCGATTATTAAATGCTTAGTGGGCGTAAATCTTTTCTTATGAAATCCCATAAGGTGGCAACTGCGCAACTGTAAATCAGCTATACCCCCACAAAGCTTGTTGTTTCCCTTAACAAAAATAGTTGTGGCATTCTTAAATATGCCCTTTTCTGGTACGGCGCCCTCAAAGTTATTAAACGATATATTTAGTAACTCTAAGAAGACGAAGCCCTCTAAATAATTTGGTATTTCTCCTGAAAAGTTATTGCGAGAAATATCTAACTCCACCATACCTCTCAAATGACTTAGAGATGAAGGAAGGCTTCCCGAGAAATTGTTGCCTTCCATATGTATCGACGTCAATTTTACGCAACTACTGAGAGTGTTTGGAATTTTACCGGACATCATGTTCTCAGAAACATCTAGTGTTTCTAGATTTATTGAACGTACGATTTCCACTGGTAAGGACCCAATCAATTGGTTTTGAGATAGGTTCAAAGACACCAATGATGATAGACTCATAACTTCTGGGGGAATGGTGCCAATAAGATTGTTTCCACTTAAATCTAACAATAGAAGTGGACACTTTTGTAAACTTGAAGGAATGCTGCCATCAAAATTATTTCCATCTAAAAATAAAATACTTAACGAAGTGAAATTTTGCAAAGACGATGGGATTTCCCCTGAGAAGTAATTATTCGATAGAGGCAGAGCATACAGCTTTTGAAGGTTCCAAATATTAGCAGGAATTTTACCTCTCAAATGATTGTTTGCAAACTGAAAAACCTCGAGATTGATCAGATTCCCTACACAAGTTGGGATGTTCCCACCTATCTCATTTGAGTCTACATATAAGAAGGTGACAGTGGTGGAGAAATTGCGTATCGATTCAGGCAACACCCCTCCGAATTGGTTTACACCCAGATCCATGACGCGCAAATTCGTTGCATTGATCACCGAGTCGAGAAATCTCAAGTCATCTTTTTGTCGTGTCCCTAGATGATTGCCATCACAGTTCAACCACACAAGACCATTCAGCTTTCCCAAAGGAGGAACTTTTCCAGTGAATTTGTTGCTTGACAAATAAAGGGAACTTAGCCTGGTGGCGTTAGATATGGAGATTGGAATGGATCCAGTAAACAAGTTGCCAACAACTCCAAGATAACCGAGATTCGGAAGAGTATTTCCAAGGTTCGGTTAGTCGACACATCAATACCAATGATGGAAGTGATATTGAATATTGGTGGCGGAATAGTACCGATCAACTGGTTGGCCCACAACGAAAATAAACGCAAGTTTCTCAATCGACCCAGAGAATATGGTATACTCCCGCTAATACTATTTTCGCTAGCAGAAAGTTCCACTAGAGATGATAGATTCCCGAAAGTAGAAGGCACTCCTCCTGTTAGATTGTTTTCTTCAAACCACAAACCAGTGAGCTTAGTAAGGCAACTCAGCTCTGCAGGAATCTTCCCTACCAACCTATTACCAGTAAATTCAAGACCAACGAGATTAGAGCAACTTGAAATATTGGCTGGAATTTCACCAGTAATAGAATTATCAGTCACTGTGAATATTTTTAGTCTTCTCAAGCGGCCGAGTTCAGGGGGGAGTTCACCGCTCAAGCTGTTGTTACCCAACCATAGATGCTGGAGAAAGCTCAAATTTGCAACTTGGGACGAAATAGAACCGGTTAGCTTCTGATGAAGTAATCGCAACCTAGTGACCCTATGGTGCCGATGGCCGCATGTTACACCAAACCATTGACAGAAGTGGATGGATTCATTCCACAAGTTTAGAGCTCCAAAGGGATCACCAGTTATAGCAGACTTGAATGCAAGCAAGGCTACACGGTCAGTCTCGTTCCCGCCTTGCACAGAGCCGGCTAAAACATGAGGAAAGCCATAAACCAAGCACACTAGGAAACCAGTATGCATGAAAAGGAAGAGTGAAGATGCCATAGCAAGACCCACGTAAAGCATTGAAAGTTGAAAACACCGAGTATATATGTTGGTTGCTGGGATAGTAATCGTTATAACTGGGTTCAATAGGAAATGCTATTAGGTAGTCCCGGAAGGGTAGTTAGGTAGTCCCGGAGGACTACCCTTCCGGCATTGTTGCGTGGTACTCCAGAAAAATTGGGACCCGCAACAGACACAAATGTGTTATCTCTTGTTTTCTCACTCACCTAAGAAAAGTCGAAAAGTCGAGTGATTGTGTCACACCTAGTTTTTTGAACCATCCAACACTCATCTAGCCAAGAGCTTTTGGAAAATAATATTATTCGTGTCACACCTAATTTTTTGAACAATTAATCCAGAGGTACCGATGAGATGGTACCGACAACGTACCGACCGGCGTCGAGGACCACCTTGTGGGTCCCATTATCATAATAATATTATTTTACAATTTTTTTCTTCATAATATCCATTTTATTTTAACATGGACGCACATGTTTGTATGCAGTTATAACTACTATAGATGACCATGTCTTAGCAATCAATTTGTACCAAAAAAGAATAAGATGATAAATATTTTATATGCAAAATTAAACTTTTTTATATCATTCTTACAGTTCATATTGGCGAATTTGATATAGCCCTTCACATGTTGTAATGTTTTCTTAATGTTCGTCGAACCAACCCTAAACCAATGTGTCGGTCTCGAGAACATTGGATGATTACCCTTATAGGTTGTGACACAGTAGGATGTAGGCCCACCAACTCGTTAATAGGGTGGAGGCCAATTGGTTTGCGTTTGCATGGTTTAGCACTGGGCGTGTTTGAATGAGATCAATATATTCAACTCAAATTCTACAAGATAATATAATTAAAGAGAATGCTAACAAAATTGATATTAAAAATCGACAAAGTATTATGATTACTCTCGTCAAAAGTGTCATTAACAATGTCAATTGCTTCCCACCGAAAGTGTACTCTCTGTTTTCCCTTTTTCCTCCAAACGGCAGCTAAATTGCTCGGTTTTCTCCAACTGACAATCGGTGGAAAATAGTTTCCCCAACCCAGTGTAAAAATATGTTGCCCCAAATCTCAATTCCAACTCGTCTTCCTAAGGCCATCTCCAATGGTGGAGTTAAATTTGTGTTGCTACATGACACAAGAGTGTAAAAAGTGAGATCCAACTGTATGAGTTAAGTCGTCGTTATGTAGTTTATGCATTTTAACACCACTAGCCAAATCAAATCAAACCAAACCGAGCCTTAAGTTTCAATTAATTGGGGTCGGCTATATGAATCATGTTTTTCCATTGAGCTCTATCAAGGGCTACATATTCACTGAGATTTAGAGTACTCATATCCTTGCGAACTATGAGATAACGGATAAAATTCTGGTGGAAGGGAATATTTGTATTGACTTTTTGAAGTCAGATCGATCAAAGGAATTACCAAGCACACAAGGAAACCAGAATGCATGAAAAAGAATTTGTGATTGTAAGAAAATGAATGATATTCAGTCATTTGTCCCAAGGGGCTCACAGAAAATGAATGATATTCAGGCTGGGTTTTTCAAAAGATAAAATCACCTAATTTTATCATCCATTCAACTCATTTGATAAAATGAGGTATTTGCTAAAATGAATTCACTGTAGATTAAGGAATGACATAATATGAATTTACGGATTTGCCCCTGGCCTCAAAAAGAAAGTACAATCATTACTCATATATGGTGGGGCCCCTTAAAGAAAAAAAAGGGCAAAATGATAAATGATACATTGGGTGGTGATTTAATCACACTTGGATTTTATCTAATGGGAAATAGAGTAATTTTATCAAGTGCTTAATTTTATGGGAAATCTCATAAAATCTAACGGAAAACTCGGCCTCAGTCATTTGTCCCAAGGGGCTCACATTTTACCTATTTTTCAACTGAATAAGTTGATTAATAATCTATATGCAAAATTAATCTTTTTTATAGCATTTTTAGAGTTCGTATTGGCAAAATTTGATATTGCCTTTCATATGTTGTAATTTTTTTCCTAATGATCGTCGAAACAACCTTAAACTAATGTGTTGGTCCCGAGAGCATTGAATAATTACCCCTATAGACTGTGCCGCTGCAGGGAGTAGACCCACCAACTCGTTCGTGGGGTGGAGGCCAATTGATATGCGTTTTCATGGTTTAGCACGCGGCATTTTTGAATGAGATCAATATATTTTCAATTCAAATTCTACAAGATAATATAATTAAAGATAGGGTAGGTATAAGAGAATGCTAACAAAATTCATACTATTAAAAATGGACGAAATAATGATTACTCTCCTTCATAGTGTCATTAACAATGTTAATTGCTTCTCCACCGAAAGTGTACTCTCGGTTTTATTGTTTTCTTATTATAGTTGATTTTATTGTGTACAATGGCTGCACGGGTGTGCAAAATGGAGAAATGGAGGATTAGCCGATTAGGGATTCAGATCCTCTCCACCCATCTGCCTAGGACCGGCCTTGATGTTTGGGTTGCCCAAGTCCAAACAAAAGCTTGGTTGCCCACTTAATACTAAATTTTAAACACATATATATTCAAGTAAAAAATTTACAAAAAAATTCAAGAGTTATTTTAGGGGCTCGAAACAAACTCCCAAGATTGCACCCCTAAATCTTCGAGAGTTCTTTTAATAAATTAATTATAAAAGATAAATGCAAAAAAAAAAAATTGTTGAATTTTTTTTTTTTGAAGAAAATAAGAAAGTATCCTCATATTTTAACCATGATTTGTTTCAAAAAAATTAATAAATCGTATTAGCTCGCTCGATTTGTTTTCAATTTTTCAGCATTGGGATATCACTTGTACATATTGTTGTGTCTGTTAAAAAAGCTAAATTTCTAACAATGTAATTGAGTAATGTGATTTTGTAATATTGTGGATTGAAAATGAAAAACAAAAAGTCTAGAACCACGCTCAAATATACCCACATTTACTAAAACATATGCATAAATATGTGGGGCTCACTCATATAACACCACCATGGTCCCATATATTTATAAGAGTGTCATGTATATTTGAGTGTATATTTGAGTATGATCTAGACTTGTTGGCCTCATTTGATTCACGGACTAAAACAACTCGTTTGATTCACAGACTAAAACAAATAGGATTGATAGTCCTGGGATTGATAGTCCTGAATTATTTGTCTTGGTATTAAATTAGTCATGAATCTCACATAACCCTTGTTTGATTCATGTAGGACTAACATCGGGATATCCCATATGTTTTGGTCAATCTCATGTTTGGTTTCCTAAACTAAATTTCGGGATTAATTTCAGGTCTCCCTCTCACACACCATTTCCAACCAATTAAAATTTTCAATATCAAATTCAAACATGATTCTTGAAAAACTTCAACATGAATTTTTCATAACCAATTAAATGTTTTTTTTTTTACCATGTTGGCTCAATGAAACGGTATAAATGCGAGCTATGAATTGGAAACGATTTTGTGAATTTGAAACCAAATTCTGGTTCCATGCATGCATCACCTCACAATTGAATCTAAAGCAAATTCTGTAGAACTAGAATTCGATGCCTCTGAGGCCATTGATACATCTGAGGCCATTTTCAAGTATGGTATAAAATTGAAAGAGGCAAATGGTATTAAAAAAAAGTGAATAAAAATAGGGGAGGAAGACGATGCTTTAGGTTGGAAAACATTTGGATGGCAAATTTGTAGTAATAACTGGGCCGACAACTTCGCGTGTTCTTTTATCCCGGATTATTAGTCCCCCGGTATTACACAACACCCCCCATACAAGGATTAAATTTGTCCTAGGATTATTAATCCCGTGCAATTTTATGGGAACCAAACAAGGGACAACGCGGGATTAGGTACAAATAGTCCTATCCCAGGCAACTAATCCCCGAATCAAACGAGGCTGTTAGGGAAAAAAGGGAAAGAAATTAAGTTGCCCTTGAGAAACTTTGAGTGGATATTGAAAAAAAAAAAACTAAAAAAAAGAAGGAAGAAAAAAGGCAAGAAACAAAAAGTTGTTGTCGTTGAGATTCGAACTCAACCTAACAAGGACTTTGGCATCGCCTTTGACCATCAAACCAAGTGTTCAACTTGTGTTTCTTATGGAAACATTTTATATTTATATATAACTTAGGTTTTTTTTTTTTTAGTTGCTCCTGCCGGGGTGGGTTGCCCAAGTCAGGAGACTTGCTCGGCTTACCCCAGGGCCGGCGCTGTGATCTGCCACAACTTTTAAAACACAACTGCCATCACATCACATTAACGAGTTCATCCAAACGGCAGCTAACTGCTCTGTTTTTTCCACTGACAACCGGTGAAAAAAAATGCCCGAACTCACTGTAAGTGCTTGCTTTTACATAGTATCCGGAAAGGCTACAATACACCCCCTTATATGTGTGTATGATATGCAATTATTGTGTTCGTGTCACCTCATAATAAATGACCTGGAGAACTGATCATTTATAACAAATTCTTGTGTTTCGTAACTTTTATACTAAGAAGTCGTAGCTTTTCATAAATATGATTTGTAATATTTTTGCGCATCTCGTAACTTCACAAAAACTCGTAACTCCTTTCACAAATTGATTTGATTTTGTTCTCGTCATGACTTGCTGCTGCTTCTTCTTCTTCATAGTAGGATCCAAAAACAAAATTTGGCCTAAGTAGATTCTGCAAAGCCGAAAAGAAAGAAACCAACAGCCTCAAACATAGATGAATTTTGATGTTGCTAGTTGACTGAGCACAACCAAAATCCACGCAGGAACCAATATCTACTGACCTACCTTCCCCGAATAATGATTAGTTCAACTATAAACCTAACCATAACCTAACTCTTATCCAACATATCACAAGTAAATTCAGTAATAAACCCTACGAATGTATTCTCCGAAACATTAATTGGTGATACATCTGCAAAGGTTGTACGAGTTTGAGTAAACTAAATTAATGGTTCCATTTTCAGTATTGTAAGATACGACATTGTATAGTAGTAGGACTCCTATGCAAAAAAGATACTAGGTGGGATAAGTATTGTTTTCTGAAAGAGACGGTTAGGATACTTCAGGTTTTTAACAACTATACCAAAATCACAGTATATACCCAATTCACATTACAAATAGCAAAGGCGAATAAAATAGATACTCCCTCCGTCCCAAAATGTTCTGCCTGTTTCCTTTTTTGGACGTCTCAAAGATTTGTCTATATCTTTTATATTATAATATTTTATATATTCAATATGGATCTTGTTTGATAGATTTCAATTAATTTTCTTAAACAAAAATTACGAAATCATAAAAACCACTATAGATTGTGAGATATAGACAATTTTTTGTGAGCTTCCAACAAGGAAACATGCGAAACAATTTGGGACGGAGGGAGTACTAATCTGAAGGGAAAAAAGACCATATTTGGACCGAGGAATAGATAAAAGAAGCAACCATAGCTATAGAAATAGGCAGCTTAGCATAAATCGTGCATATCAAGATTATTCAGTAGAAGATTGGGTTCATACCAAAATCATGAACAGATGTCACTGGGGAGACTGTAACCATTGTGAATTTGAGACCACCTTCGGTGCTTGAATAGTCACCATTGACAATGGGTTTCTTTTATTTCTATTTTTGAGAACTGAAACATAAGCCCCCCATTGCTCGACCAAGCAAGCTTCGAATGAGCGGGTCGAATGAGCGGCAGTCGACGTCGCTTCGATTGACCGGGACCTCTAAGTTGCCAACCGTTGTCGGAGATGATTCTGAGGTAGATAGGCTGATTACAATGTAGAGTAGTCAATGATATAGCCACGTTCAAAAGGCATAAAACACATTCGAGATACGACCTTGCCTGATAAACATGTGTACGTATTAAGGACACGGCTGAAGAATAATTCATGATCCAGCAACTTCAAACCCCAGCTGCTAATAAAATATTATACGACACCAACTATGAAGATGAAAACCCCATTCAGCTGGAACAACTACGCCAATCATATGGTTAGTGAGCCATTTCCATCTGAAAAAATGAAAATTCTGAATTTACATTTACATTTGTTTTCTCCCAAGTCAGAATCATTGAAATCAAAACAATTCATATAAAATCCGCTATCAGAAAGAAAGACTGCTATTAATGAATGTAACGCAAGTTTGGTACCGATTACTCCTTGAATTTTGGTCACCAATAACTATTGCCACCATCTTTGTTCAGTCCATAGAATTGCCAAAGGCATTTAACTACTCCAAAATTTGTCATCTCAGCGAATATGAAAATACAAAAGGTAACTCAAAATTATTTACATGCTGGAAAACGTGGTCTGGCCAGGAAAAAAACTAAATAAATGAGAACAATGAGGATCTTTCTCCAATATTATAGTGAACAAAGAGACAACAAACATTCAATCTGCCTGCTAAGCGAAATGAACTTTTCTGATAAGTACACACCAAAACTTGTCTTTAGTGTGTTGACAACATGTGTGAAGGATAAGTCCCAAAAACTGCTTAGCCAGCCAAAATTAAGAAAAAAACTGCTGCCAAATGGACTGGTTCACTTTCTGTCTTTCTGAAACTTCTTGGTTGACATTTGTGGGTATCTGGGAAGGAGGCCATGTAGACCCATAACCAGCAAGGACTAATGCAAACTGGGTTTGAAGAATTAAATAAAAGCCTTTCAATGCAGAAGATAACAAAATAACTCCTAAGTTCTAGCCTGACCAGCTGCCGCAGGGGTAATTGATGCAAACTCTGGATGGCCAATAGACATGGACACAACAGTTCCACTAAAAACTCAAAAGGCACCGTAGGTAAGGCAAGAGTGCAAGACACATTGTAAGTGAGGCATAAGAGTCTTCCTGCCTATGGTGGAGGAGGGTTCACAGAACTTAGAGTTCGGGGCTAATCGGCAGTGACACTCTGCCGCGGGAGCATCTATAGAGTAGCAAGGATAATTGCTTGGTGACTAGGTTTGTTTTTTTTATGAGTTGCGGTAATAGGAGGTTACAGTTATAGGCTAAGGTGTTAACACATTAGATTTGTTAAAGAACTAGTATCCATCTTGATATTTATAGCAATCTTAACCAAAACGATATGGGTACAGTTTATTGTTTGCGCTCTTGAATTACCACCCAAAAATTGTCTATATAATTTAAATCATACCAACAGATAAAAAAAAAACTGCTCTATAACTACCTTCAAATAGTCCAGTTATTAGTTCACCCCTATCACACCGCATTTTAGAGCATGTGGCATACCTCATTCCTATTCTCGTTTCCATTTCACAACAATGGTAAATTTCCAAGTGACATAGGGCTGCCTGGGACATGTCTTGGGCTCCCAACTACATTGGGAGAGAATCCTAAAATGTGGCTCCATCTACCACCACATTGATAACCATTTCTGGATAATATTGTGCAAACTTAGCTTGGAAGCCCTGCTAGCTGGCAAGTGGCAGCCAAACTGCATTGGGATTCACTTCAACTTTGCGAAGAAATGTTGCTGCACAAGCTCACTAATAAACCAAATCCATTTTAACTGGGCCGATAGTCAAACAAAACCTCAACTGTAAAGTACCCACTTGATCTGAATACGGCGGCTACATAGAAAACTTATTATTGGTGCTTGAGAATAGAGGTGGTGTAAGGCCAAGGCATAGATATCAACTCTCACTTGAATAAGATGAATAGGATTTAGGACACGGCATACCTTGTCTATGGGGATCGCAAAAGAAGAAAAATTTGTGTGCGGCTATGCGGCAATACATTTGAGCAAAGGCTGAAGGCATGTCCCGAAGTTGGAGTTATCATACGTTTAACCACATATTTTGAACGAAGAAAGAAGCTACTACCCAGTTTTGGAAAATCAAATGTAAAGAACCGTACATGAGACTGTAGGAAACTATCAGAATCCTCATCAAGCTCACTCATGTCAATTCTGGCCTGCGTAAGTGAAACCTGCACAGAAAACCATAATATTACCCGACACTCAGAGAGAGAGAGAGAGAGAGAGAGAGAGAGAGAGAGAGGGTGATTAATGCAAGAAAAAGTAAATAATTAAACAAACAATCAGGGAATATTACAGTTTATCGCTCTTAAAGCCATAAGCGGCAATACAATAGAATCAAAACTTGCATAATTACATGTAACATAACATGGTTCTTAAATAGGTTTAAGATGTCAAATATATAGTTTCCTATCTAGCAGTTTAGTTGGGGTAGGAGATCATCGAATCTCTTTGTTTCGTCCTCAAAGCCCTATGCTTTGGTCCCACTTCCTGAAGTCATGAAAACCCCGTATTCTACCTTGTGTAAATCACCAAAAAGATGGAGTCCCAAAGCCCAATATCATAGTACCATAAGGACAAAGAATCTGTTTTACATATTTGTTTAAATCACCAAAAAGATGAAATTCTTAAGTCATGATAGCTAGCAATAGTAAACCAACTGGCGGAAGAAGTGTGAGCGATACCTTCAAAAAATAGACCCTTCTTCAGGTTTCTGAACAAAAGGGGACCCTGTTACAGATAGACCTTTCTTCAGGTTTCTGAACAAAGAATCTGTCTCGGATTAGTAAAATATCACTGAGATAGATAGAAAACGTACTTAAAAGTCTCCCAAGAGGAGTTGATATGAAAAGGGATATGATTCAATGTATCCGAATCCATTTTCAAAATAGAAATTCATTTCGATTAAGTACTAAAATTTATTTTATTTATGAAATATTCGTACATCATATATGTTATAATAATTTCTACAAGAAGAATGTCTCGGATCATTAAATAATTGGCGATATAGATAGAAATCGTCTTTGAATTACCCAAGAGTTCTTTGAACTAAAATGTTATTTCTAAACGGCGTCGTATTGGAAGCATGACATAGGTTCAACCTATGTCATTCAACCTATGTCATGACATGGAAAATAAAAAAAAACCAAAATTCCACATTACTTTCACCCAAAATTCCTCAAGCTATATATACAGAGAAGACGATGAAGACCGCCACCCACCGTCGCAAGCTGTTCCTTTTTGTTGTCGGAGTAATCAGGAGCAGGTAAGCTCATCAGAGAAATTATCGGGTCTCGGTGAGGGTAGGAAGGTCATTTCCGAATCCATTCTCTTGCGAAGCAATGGTATGATTTTGAATCTCTCTCATTGATTGCTTAAGTTTGAACTTGCTTATTGGGGAGACGATTTGAAATGAATTTTAATCGAACCAAATTAAATTCACACTCAGGTATATGTATATTTTTTCTACTAATAAATATTGAACCAACTTTGAACAAGAAAACCCAAACTCTGAATATTGGAATGCATTCATTTGCCCTACTTCTTGTTGATGTGGAAAGATAGGGAATTTTTTTTTTTTTTTTTTGTAATTTTGGTGGGGACCTAGAAACATTAGAAATAAATTAGAAATACATTTGCCAAACTTGGCCCAGGTAAAGGTAATTTTTGTACCAGATGAAGGGTGGCATAAAATGCATGAGAAATTGACATGGTAGTACTATCCCTACCAAAGTATCCCGACTCTGAGTAAACAAGTATTGGAAACCCGGCTTCCGTTCAATCAACAATGTCCTCTGTAGAAGAATCTGTTGAAGATTACTTTCTAAATGAATGTATTTTCAACCACAGCAAAATGATATGGCTATCCTTAGTTCAACACGCTGATTGAAGAATCTGTTGGAGCTCGATGTAGCTCGTGGATCCAAGTAGAATGTAATGTATATAAGAGGAAGCTTTGTCTTGCTTGGGGCCTTGGTTCTCAAAATCTTGTACTAGCCATTGAACCAGTGGCGACTCCAGGATTTTCATTCAGCGCGGACAAAAATACAAAGCGTGTCCATAATAAAAAACTGTATGTGAAAAAAAAAACTCCGACTAGGCAAAAGAGACATATCCATTGCATCGTTTGACAAAAAAAGGCTTCTACTTGACACAGAGACAGAGAGATAAAGCAAAGTCCCATTTTTCTATTTTTTTTCCAAATCCAGTAGCCCACTATTCCATTATATCCTATTATATAAGGCCCACTATCCCATTATATCCCAATAATATAAAGCCCACTATCCCACTTTTATGTTAATACACGTGATATGTGAGATTAAATTGTGTTTGAGTTTGTTTTATTTTGTTAGGGCTATAACAAGTTGATTCAAATTTAGTTGAAAATATTTTTTTTAACCTCGCACGAGTAACCCAGCGCTGACAATAGTAAAGAAAATTTGATTTATATCTTAAAAAAAAAAAAATTCAGTGCATTTTTTGAACCCAGCGAGGTCGCTTGACCTCGCTGGCTATATGGTAGCGTCGCCACTGCATTGAACTAATTATACTTTTGTATTGCTGGTAAGTTCTATGTAGCTCAAGTTCTGTTCTGAAATTTGCTAGTAGCTGGATAGGACGGTTTAGAGCTTCGCCCTTTTGTTTCGTACCTATGTTTGTTCATTTCAACAAGTTGTATAATTCAGGGGAGGGTAAAATGATTTTACAATGCATCCTTAGAACTTTTCTTGTGTGATTGTGATGTTTTTGTCTTATGGGTTCAGTTGGTGGGATAATTGGTGAGAAGAAAGGAAATTTTGTGGTTGATTGGTGGAAGGACACTGAGAGGTCCAAAGTTGTGTCATTAGATAGATTTTAGTCTTTTTTGTTTTTTTGTTCTAGGGAGTGTGAATAACTTTTTAAAGTTTGGCATGCTTTTAGGGTTATCAGAAGATCTAGGGAAGAATTTAATTGTTTCGGTGGGCAAACAAAGCCATTACCGAGACAAAGATCATTTGGAAGGTCAGAGTCAAACTCGTCTGATGCTGTCGCCCAGAGAGTTCTTCAGTGGCGTGCTAGGTACTGTCCACATTGTTCCCCTCCACTGAATTTTCTTCTTTAAGTTTTTCGCACTTCGTTTGATTATGTCCGCTTATTTAGTATGATATTAGTGCTTTAACTTTTTTTCTGAGACATATCTAAAATTTCTACGACATGATGCACTTGAGTTCTATAATAATTTTTTTCATGGCCTTTTGTGGCCTGCCAACTACAATGATACCATACTGAATAACAATGTTTGTTTACATAGTTTTGCGTGAGTTGCTTTTGATTTTTTGCAATGTTGACCTAAAAATAGACGTACTCTTCGTTTGAATCGAAGTAAAATCGATTAGCATTTTCATTAAACTGTAGCTGGTCCTTAGTCGTTATCATAATTTTTGCCTTCAGATTATTTGCCTTTGCATTTTTTTTGTCTTTAACGTTTTAGTTTTTGTTTGCTAATGACATTTGATGAGCATGTCCGTCGTGGCAAAACTGGCTTCGGTAATGCTCGGGAAATGGATTCTGAAAGCTTTCTAGACTTTGTTTGGCTCTTGAAAACAAAGTCACTCCAGAGGGGTTAACTTATAAGTTCACTTTGTTTTGTTGGAGGTTATTTTTTTCCTCCAAATTTTTAGCACAAGTTAGCTGAATTAGTTCCACTATTGTTCAATGCTTATCGTGGTCATTGAGAGTACCAAACCAAAGTTCCAAACTAAGCCTTCAAATACGCTCAGTTAAATTTGACGAAGAAATGGAAGAAAAGAAGGGGGGCATCCACGAGCTGAGACGTTATCTGATACAATCTTCCTACATTAAAGCTCTGTAATTTCCTGCTTGTGGCACTTGAGAAGGTTCCGCAAGTCTCATTTTACAAGATACATGGTCCAAAACCATTAGGCTCTGTTTTGGTTGCTATTTTAAAAATATTTGCAGAGAATGTTTTCCAGAATCTGTTTAAATAACGCAAAGGCACCTATCTTCATGTTATACTTATGTTGAATATCAATTCTAAGTTTGAAAACCGATTGTTCTCAGATTTTTTAGAACTTTTTAACCTCAAATTCCTTCCCATTTGGTGTGAAACAGAGATGTACACTAGAAATGGATTGAGGGAGGGAACTATGAACTATGCATTGAGGATGTGAGAGATGAGATTTGGGATATGGTGAAACCCGTTGACCCTTTTAAGGATCACTCTGTCCGATCAATTGGGTTGTAAACATGGCGGAACTATTGCCAGCATGCTTATAGATGTGCGTGATTTCTGGGCCCACGACAATCGAGAGAATCTTCTCCAAGAAGAAGAGGAGCCGGAAGAAGAATGACAAATGCATGGAGTTCATCACTGGTCATGTGTTGCTACATTTCATGAGGAATTTATGTATCGTGTCTGTTACTGTGTTTATCAATGTTGTAATAGAATGTCCGTGGTAGTGTTATTAGAGCGGAATCATGGGAGAAATTATTGTTGGAATACTTCTTAAATCTGCAGATTATGTATGTATGACAATGGGTAACACAGTACTGGCTAATTTAACAAGTGAATGCGAGCAAAGGTTGTTGACATCTTCTCATTTTTGTTGCTGCTGTAGTTTTACAATATTTGGATTCCTTTCGCGTGTTACATGACTATGGTGCGGTACATTGCCCATAAAAAAGTGCATGGGCACACCATCCGTTAAGTAAGGCTTGGCTTCGATGGCAGGAATTGGGGATCAGGAAAGGAGATCTCATCTTTAGGGGTTAAGTACTTGCTAATTTAATTCCCGAGATATAACATTTCGGTGTTGGAGTGCTTCAGGAATCTTATTCTAGGTAAAACTGTTGGAGGTCTTTATAGTACAATTTTGTCCTCATGGTTCGAGCACAAAATCTAAGATTACCGGGGGAAGGAGAGAGAGATTCTCATTTCGTTTGGGAATGTGATTCCGAGTAGGATAAAGAATGCATAATCACTTTTTCGTATTCCCATTCATTGCAATCGCATAGATCATGGGCATACAACATCACATTCCCTTTCAAACTGAGCATAATGTACGAAGTAGATTTATGTTGCCACGATGATTGAACCCGTTAAGAGAAACTAAAATATTTTCTTGGATTTGCGAAAGAATTTCAGAACAGGAAAAAAAGCAATATTCTAATGCAGAACCAACACAAGTTTAAGTAGCCGCATGATACAAATGGCCAAGTGAATGGAATATAACAATTACAACGTGTTTTCTCATAAACAAATGGCCAACCTATAAATCACTGTTATCACAAGTTTCATTTGGTTGTTCTTCTCACTACAAAAATATAAGCAAAATCTTCCTACAAAAGGTTGCCAGCCCTTACAAAATTGACACCAATAATTTCCAGCTAAAGGCTTGAGAGAAGTAATTGTCTGAAATGTTGGCAGGGTAAGAAGCCAAATCAAACACTCTACGCATGAGGATAATATGACATCTTCAATGAGGAACTACATCGTTTCAGCTTCTACCGTTGTACACATTGTCGAAATTCAGTTTGAAACAACAATATTGCTCACCAGTCCACTTGCTGACACTGATCTGCTCTCTGCTCTGTGTTAATACGAAATCTCAACATCCGTCTGAGTGGCAAGCTGCACCGGATGACATCCTTTGTGGTTCTTGAAGAACTTGGCCTCTCAAGTAGCTCCCCAACAAAACATAGCATTTCCAGTCTCCAGATGCAGCAAAGCAACATAGAAGAGTTGAATGGAAATCTCATTTCTGAACCTATTCGGAGCACTTTCTATATTCAACAATAGTGTCATATGTCTCCATGTTGAACGGACATTCTGCGAAACACCTAAGGAAAAGCCAATGTTGGTCCATTAGAGCACCGTCTTGCCCAGAAATGACATAATTACAAACCATTCTCACGTAAATCAAATGTTATAATATGCAATCCAACAGGCAAATAACCCTTATTGCCCACTAAGGAATCTTTTGTCAATCGAGTGCAGATGACATATCTAAGTTCATGTCAAAACATTTTGGTCCTTTCATGCAGAAAAGGTCGCAAAGGGTTAAGATAGTTATCCTAGAGATCAGATTGTTCGCAAGACACCTGGCGCTTCTCTTGAAGGCTTGATATGAATAATGAGGAAGTCACATGCACAACAACAGATGGATCTGGGTCCCCAAGGATAGCTTCTAGTTCCCTATGAATCCATGGCTCTATTTTTTTCTCTATCGTTTCTTTGGCACCATTATTTGTTTGTTCTTGTGTTCTGTAGATTAAAACATAATAGGGAAAGTCAGCCATCAAAAATTAAAAAAAAAAATCATTATTTTCTCCTTCCTTTTCTCCAAGAATCAAATGCTTCCATTAGATAAACCTAGAGACTTCCGTTTAAACTAGTATACAAAGAGACATTATTCGGTAAAGAATGTGCATTACAAAAGAGCCCTTTCCAAAAGCTACCTGGGTGAGGGTATTGGAGGAGTGTTGCAGAAACATATTGGGGAACAACTGAATGAATTGAACGACATTTTACCAAAAAACAGTTGAGTACATGACATGCATGTATGTGGTTCAAGATGCCAAAAATATATCCCTAAATTCTTTATTCCAGGAGACCAAATGAGTTCGAATTATGAGACATTTATTTGTCCACAAACAAACTCTGTCTATCCATGTGCACAACTTGGAGCAACTTTATAGAGGGTCTCCAAACAAGAACCTTCCAAAATGTCTCCAAACATAAACAAACTCTGAAGTGTGTTCGCGGGTTGATGGTGTGGTTGCTGTAACTGTACACTGTATTGGGGTTAGGTTTTGGGTTTTCTTGGGTTGAGCTTCATTGTTTATTCTGGGCTTTTTTGGCCTTCAGGGCTTTCGGGCTTTATTGGTTTTATCCGGGCATTTTAGGCCCTCGGGTGTGTAGGGCTTTGTCCCTTTTGGCTGTATTTCCAGCCTTGGTTGGAACCCTATCCCTTTTCCCTTAATAAAATGTTATTTTCTCTCTCACCAATCTTCATTAACTTTTTATTCAAATCAGAGACGACGATAGCTCTCTTTGCTTTAACTACGCCGCCACAAAGATTTCACGCTGGAGGTCATTTTGAGGCCAATCAAAACCTGAAAAAAAAAATGGTTGTTTTTCGTACCGGGAAATGGCCGAAACGACCCGGAATGGCAGGAATAGGACGGTATTTCAGCCGGAACGGACCCAGGTCACTGGGTATCCCGGTCCAGAACGGTAAATCTGGGCCAGTACCGACCGGCATGGTACAAGATTCATAACTTTGCCATGGAGATCAACCAAGCCATATTTTCAAGCAACTGAGAAAGAAGACACGAATGCACAGATTTGTACCCCTTTCAATAAAAATATCTGCGATAGTCCCATCTGCATATTCTCGAAGTTCCTGTTTGCTCAATGTTCCATTCATTTCTTTATCAAGTGCAACAAACATATCTGTAGAGGTAAAACGATAGCCGTAAGCGACAAAAACAAAAGTAACGGGCTAACAGCAGGTCCAAACGGTGTAAGGCAATAATTACAACTTTGAGGTTATGCAGACCCTCTTGCAACTGGAATTGAAATACAGAAAAATATCACCTGAAACATGAAAGAGCAAACTTACTGGCTAGATTAACGATTGGCTGACGGGTGTTCCGGTTTTGTGCGAAGGATGGATCGAGTATTTTCTCTTGCAGATGGCTTACATGAAACAACACATATCATCGTCTCTGCAATATCCTGTAATTGAGATCACTCTACACCTATACTTTCAAGAAGTTTAAGCCATTTCCAGGCTTCAATTGCAGATGAGTTCCAATGATGCACTTCTTTTTTTCCTGGTGGAGAAAGAAAGAGCATAGGAGTAGGAAAATAAGAAAAGAATGTTATACACCATTAAGAAGTTTCCCCTTACGTATCTTCTTTTCCCCACAGGCCCCCTGTACATCTATTTCACATTTCTCTCGACTTACTCCAAATGAACTTCAGATGGAGAAACCTGCCTGATGAATAACGAATCGAAGTGTTAACAATAACTCAAGTCAACAAGGGTTTGACCACCAATTGACTGGTGTCAGCTTCATGTATATATTTCCTCTTGTTTATTTTTGGAGTCCTATACTTAAGATAAATTAAGGTAGTCATGCCCATTTTTAACCGCCCCATGTTCTACTTGACTTTCCTCTTTGTAAAAAACTGCCATCCACATGAATAAAAAAACTACCTTATTTCTTTTATAATCTGCAAATGACTTCCAAACGGAGAAATGTAGATGAGATATACAAGCATTTCGATGTAACAACTGTTTCGTTTTTCCTATCTAGGCACTAAACAATTACATTCTTCGACTCACGTGGTGTGCATTTCAATTGTAGTATTCATATGCTCAGGTGCTTTCATATCGTACAAGCGAAAAAGAAAAGTATGACCTCAGCTCTGACAAAAGGGAAAAGTATTGGTGCACTTCAGCATGAACAATATAGCACAAGGTTTTTATGTACAGATTAAGATCAATCAAAGAAAAGCGTAAGAAAAAAGTAGGATATCCAACAAAAAAGTACTTACCAATCGTAAAGATTCAAGGTACCCACCACAAATGCGTTGGGCAGATGTCAGATCCTGCAATTACCAGAGGCATTTAACTATTGCCACCATCTTTGTTCAGTCCATAGGAAAATTGAGAATGTTATAGGCTTACCCTCTTATAGAAACTCGGAATGGTGCCAGCTTCAGCACTCATTTGCTGCTTCTCTTCCAAAATCAGCACTGTAATTCATGCATCATCACTGTAATTTATGCATGAAATGCTTATATCTGTACCCAGAAAAACAATCGAATATAGTGAAATTCCATTAGAGATACTTAATAGAATGGCAGGATCTGAGGAACCAAGGACCTGCAATACTCGAAAAGATTATGCATATATCCGAAACAAAAAAGCGAAGATGATTTCAGATCGGAGGGAGAGAGCTTCACTGTGCACCGTCGAGGACGTCGGTTCTAAGGGAAACGCCAGATTACGTAGAAACCGGTTATTATGATTTTGTTTCGGTACAACCAAACCTAATTTAAGTAACATAAATTCACTAAGATCAAGTACTAATTTATTTTCAATTTCGATGAAATTTTAATATGATTTGTATTTTTTTTCTCTCTACAATATGAATGTCTCAGATCATAGTGAAATAGATAGAAAATGTAATTCAAGTATCCTAAGAGTTTTTGATATAAAAAGAGATATGATTCAATGTATTTGGATCCATTTTAAGAAATAGAAATCCATTCATACATCATTTGTGTTATAATAATTTGTACACGATGAATGTTTCGGATCGTTAAATAATAATCGATATAGGTAGAAATCGTCCTTGGAGTACCCAAGATTTTTTAGAACTATGTTATCTTCGAACGGCGTCGTTATTGGGGTCATGACACAGCTTCAACCTGTGTCATGACGTGGAAAGAGTTTTTAAAACTATGTTATCTTCGAACGGCGTCGTTATAAGGTACATGACACAGGTTCAACCTGTGTCATGACGTGGAAAGGACTTTTAGAACTGTCATCTTCGAACGGCGTCGTTATTGAAGGCATGGCACAGATTCAACCTGTGTCATGACGTGGAAAATAAATAAAAAAACCCCAAAATTCCACATTACTTTCACCCAAAATTCCTCAAGCTGTATTTCTTCCTCTCGTTGGATACATCGAAGACGACCACCACCCTCCGTCGCGTACCAGTTGCAAGCTGTTGCTTTTCTTCTCGGAGTAGTCAGGAGCAGGTAAGCTCATCAGCCCAAGTTGTTGTGGCTCATAGAGAAGGCAACAGACATAATTCTGTTTGTTTAATCGAACCAAACAAAATTCACTCTCAGGTATATGTATGTATATTTATGAGCCAAACTAGCCGAGTAGCAATTCGTTCGACCTTTGGTTCAAAACTTGACGAGCTTAAAAAATATATTCAAGTCTGCTTTATTTGCCCTACTTCTTGTTGATGTGGAAAGATAGGAAATTTCGTAATTTTGGTGGTGACCTAGAAACATGGGGTTCGTTTGGAGTTCAGATACGAAATGCTACTGTCCAGCCCATCCACATCATCTAGGAAGGGATTGTGGAGATTTTGTAGCCTATCTCATTTTTGGTGAATGCATTGGATTAGAAAGCTCCAAATTTTCCAATGAAATACCTTGTTAAGAGTGGCAAGTGCAGTACGTATTAAATTTGAAATACATTTGCCAAACTTGGCCCAGGTAAAGGTAATTTTTGTACCAGATGGAAGGTGGCATAAAATGCATGAGAAATTGCCATAGAAGTACTATCCCTACCAAAATGTCCCGACACTGAGTAAACAAGTAGTGAAAACCCGGCTTTCGTTCAATCAACAATGTCCTCTATAGAAGAATCTGTTGAAGATTACTTTCTAAAACCCCGGCTTTCATTCAATCAACAATGTCCTCTATAGAAGAATCTGTTGAAGATTACTTTCTAAATGAATGTATTTTCAACCAGAGCAAAATGATATGGCAATCCTTAGTTCAACACACTGATTGAAGAATTTTTTGGAGCTCGAAGTAGCTCGTGGATCCAAGTAGAATGTAATGTATTTAAGAGGAAGCTTTGTCTTGCTTGGGGCCTTGGTTCTCAAAATCTTGTACTAGCCATTGAACTGATTATACTTTTGTATTGCTGGTAAGTTCTATGTAGCTCAAGTTCTGTTCTGAAATTTGCTAGTAGCTGGATAGGACAGTTTAGAGCTTCGCCCTTTTGTTTCGTACCTATGTTTGTTCATTTCAACGAGTTGTATAATTCAGGGGAGGGGGAAAGATTTACAATGCATCCGTAGAACTTTTCTTGTGTGATTGTGATGGTTTTGTCTTATGGGTTCAGTTGGTGGGATAATTGGTGAAAAGAAAGGAAATTTTGTGGTTCTTTGGTGGAAGGACACTAGAAGTCCAAAATTTTGTTATTAGATAGTTTTTAGTATTTTGTTGTTTTGCTTTAGGAAGCGTGAATAACTCTATAAAGTTCGGCATGCTTTTAGGGTTATCTGAAGATCAAGGGAAGAATTTAATTGTTTTGGTGGGCAAACAAGGCCATTGCTGAGACAAAGATGGTTTGGAAGGTCAGAGTCAAACTCGTCTGATGCTGTCGCCCAGAGAGTTCTTCAGTGGCGCGCTAGGTACTGTCCACATTGTTCCCCTCCACTGAATTTCTTCTTTAAGTTTTTCGCACTTGGTTTGATTATGTCCACTTGTTTAGTATGATAGTAAAGGTGATGAGGCAAAGCCGACTACCATCTTAGGGATTCCCCCTGTAGCTTGGTGGATTAAGCCTGTAGTTTGGCTTCAACCCCTCTCCTTTACAGTCGAGCACTCGGTACCTTTAGTCTTTCACTCCTTTTAGTCACTATTTCTATTATATAGACTTGCATACCTCATTGGTTGTCATGTAGTCCCACGCGAAAGAAGATTTTAGCTCTTCAGTAGCTGCTGTTAGACAAGAACCTGATTGAATTCCCTTGTGACCTTCGCGGCACTTCTTCATCTGACACAGCATCCCCTTGATTGCTTTGGAGCTCCTAATTAATAGGGGAATCTAAAGGTCAAAAGAAAGAACAAGAAAAGATATGATTATTAAAGGGCGTCGTTGTAATCTTCTACCCGGTTCACACGTCGATGGTTTTTTCAGGCCGTGCTTATGTTTACACGGGAAGGGTCCGAGCAAGTTCTGTTAAAACTTCCTATTATGGTGGATCTCTACTCTCAGAGGGGAGGACTTGAATCAGTAGCAAAATGAGGTCAAGCAAGGGCCCGTTGAACACAAACATCTAGGTTAAGGGTCGAGGTGAGATGGTCCATCTTAGTTGCAGGATCCTTCTAAAATGGGTACACTGGGACAAGAGCTCGAATCGGCGCTCCCAAGATGGGAGCTCGCTCCCCTCGAGATGGGAGCTCGCTCCTAACTAGGATGGGAGCTTATTGGGCCATTAAAGCAATTATTTTCATACTTTTAAGAGTGTTGAATAAGAATATGATAATCATACGAGTCAAGAAGTTTTGCAATTTGAAAATATCCAACTTCCAAAAATTTTACCCTTTAAGTCTCAATAAGTATCACTTTTCCTTCAATGGTCAAGTATTTAAAGATATTTTATATAGATATTTAAATATGATATATATACGCTCCTTAAACGCCCCCAACCTTGGGAACTTCTAGGTCCCTTCGCTCCCCCGCACCCACATCCGCTCCTGTCCCCACATCCGCTCCCGCTTCGTGCAACTAAGGTCCATCTTCCACCTCGTGGACGTTCTTTCCAGGGGGGTTTAAGGGGTTTCGGGGATGGAAATGGGACCTTGGAGTGAAGCATCCATTCCCAGTTGTACGGATAGGAGCTGGTTGGCTATTTTCTCAAGATTCAATTCATGGGGAAGAGGAAAAGCCTCCTCCCCTCAGCTAAGAGGGCTATCAGCAACAGACTTGCCTAGGTTGCTTGCCTTCATCCTTCAGGCCTATTCTCTCAAGGGGAATTTCGGACCATTTTGCTTCACTTCGGGGCAACAACCAAGTTGTTGGGAATAGAAGGCTATTGTTCACTCCTTAGATTATTGTAGAAAGATAGGAAATTTTGTAATTTTGGTGGTGACCTAGAAACATGTCGTTTGGAGTTCGCATAAGAAATATAGTGGGTAGGAAATGATACTGTCCAGCCCATCCACATCATCTTGGAAGGGATTATGGAGATTTTGTGGCCTATCTCATTTTTGGTGAATAAGTTTCCAATCCAATACCTTGTTAAGAGTGGCAAGTGCAGTACGTATTAAATTTGAAATACATTTGCCAAACCTGGCCCAGATAAAGGTAATTTTTGTACCAGATGGAAGGTGGCATAAAATGCATGAGAAATTGCCATAGTAGTACTATCCCTACCAACATATCCCGACTCTGAGTAAACAAGTAGTGTAAAATCCGGCTTCCTTTGAATCAACAATGTCCTCTGTAGAAGAATCTGTTGGAGCTCGATGTAGCTCGTGGATCCAAGTAGAATATAATGTGATTCCTCGTGCAGTCAGGAGCTGTTGGTTAGCCAACATGTTGGGGAAATCCTGCCAAGAAGATACACACATACGGACCCCATTTTCAATCTCAGCCTTCAAGGTCTGCATACGCTTAGAAGAACCCTTGAAAATCCTACTATTTCGTTCACACCACAGGTGGTAAATCACCGCTGCTAGAGAGATTTTAAAAACCAAGACCTGTAAAGAATTACCCTTGCCATTTAAGACAGCCCAAGCAACTTCTTCTGCAAGGCCTTCAGAGTTCGCACAAAACCGCATCTTCCCAGTAATTCTGACCATAGACTTTGAGAATAGGGACATTCAAAAAAGAGATGGCTATGAGATTCATCCCCATCAGAGCACAGGACACAAGTTTTTGAGGAAACAACCCCCCCAATTGTAAAGCCTATCCCTAGTGGCAAGTCTGCCATGAAAAGCCAACCATTGGATCAAAGCCCACCTGGGAACATGATGAGGAAACCATACCAGGTTAGCCCAGGGGATAGAAGGACAGAGTTTGTTTATGGACAAATAAATGTCTCATAATTCGAACTCATTTGGTCTCCTGGCATAAAGAATTTAGGGACATGTTTTTGGCATCTTGAACCACTTACATGTATGTCATGTACTCAACTGTTTTTCTTGGTAATATTTCGTTCAATTCATTCAGTTGTTCCCCAATATGTTTCTGCAAGACTCCTCCAATACCCTCACCCATGGAGGGAAAGGTCTCTTTTGTATTGCACATTCTTTACCGAATAATGTCTCGTTGTATACTAGTTTAAACTGAAGTCTCTAGGTTTATCTAATGGAAGCATTTGATTCTTGGAGAAGAGGATGGGGAAATTTGTGATTTTTTTATTTTTTTATTTTTGATGGCTGACTTTCCCTATTATGTTTTAATCTACAGAACACGAGAACAAATAATGGTGGCAAAGAAATGATAGAGAAGAAAATAGAACCATGGTAGGGAACTGGAAGCTATCCTTGGGGACCCAGATCCATCTGTTATTGTGCATGTGGCTTCCTCATTATTCATATCAAGCCTTCAAGACAAGCGCCAGGTGTCTTGCGAACAATCTGATCTCGAGGATAACTATCTTAAACCTTTGCAACCTTTTCTGCATGAAAGGACCAAAATGTTTTGGCATGAACTCAGGTATGTCATCTGCACTCGATTGACAAAAGATTCCTTATTGGACAATATGGGTTATTTGCCTGTTGGATTACATAGTGGAGTATAACATTTGATTTAGGTGAGAATGGTTTGTAATTATGTTGTTTATGGGCAAGACTGTGTTCTAATGAACCAACATTTATGTTGCTTCAGCAACCGGAAATGGTATGTTTGGTTGGGTAGCAACTTGAGAAGCCATGTTCTTCAAAAACCACCACAAAAGGATCCTCCTCTTAAGTCAACCGGTGCAGGTTGCCCCTCAGAAGGATGTTCAAATCTCTTAGGTTTGAGTTCCATTATAATAAAGAGCAGATCAGTGTTGGCAAGTGGACTGGTGCGCAATATTGTTGTTTCGAACTGAATTTCGACGACGTGTACAACGATATAAGCTGAAACGATGTAGTTTCCTCATTGAAGATGTCAAATTATCCTCATACGTCGGAGTGTTTGATTCGGCTTCTTACCCTGCCAGCATTTCAGCCAATTACTTCTCTTGAGCCTTTAGCTGGAAATTATTAGTGTCAATTTCATAAGGGCCAGCGGAACAACCAAAGTTTGTTGCCCAGCCCGTTTGCCTTGTGGCCTAATTTACACCAAAATGTTACTTGTGATGTGTAGTTTTGCCCTTTGTATATGAGAAAGCACATTGTGATTGCTAAATTTCATTCACTTGTCTTTAACTTTGTACTCTTATTCTTACCAACAGAGTGAGCACTGGCAAATCCAAGACAATATTTTAATTTCTCAGTAACGGATCCAACCATCATGGCAACAGTCATAAACCTACTTTGTACCTTATCTCCAGTTTGGAAGGGGAATGTGATGTCGTATGCCTATGATTTATGCATTTGCAATGGATGGGAATTAGAGAAAGTGATCACGCATTCTTTATCTTACTTGGAATCACATTCCCAAACGAAATGAGAATCTATCTCTCTCCTTCCTCCGGTAATCTTAGATCTTATAAAAGACCTCCAACATTTTTACGTAGATAAGCAATCCAACACCAAGATCTGATGTCCTCGGGAATTAAATTAGTAAGCATTTACTCAAATAGCCTAACTGATCCATTTGATAAAATCTACTAAAATCAACATCTGCTAAAATCAACCGTTGCTTTTAGCAAATGAGAAAGCCATTTGCTAAAATCTTTGATTTTATCTCTCATGAGAATCTCTGATTTTAGCAATGACTCTTCCTCATTTGCTAAAATCAACTGCCTATCTGCTAAATTAATTTTAGCAGATTTTATCAAATGGGGAACTTGGGAAGTCAACAACCACCTTTGCTTGCATTCACTTGTTAAATTAGCCAGTACTGGGTTACCCATTGTCATACATACAAAATCTGCAGATTTAAGAGGTACTCCAATAATTTATCCCATGATTCGACCGTAATAACACTACCACAGACATTCTATTACAACATTAATAAACACATAAACAGACACGAGACATAAATTCCTCATGAAACGTAGCAACATATGACCAGTGGTGAACTCCATGCATTTGTCATTCTTCTTCCGGCTCCTCTTCTTCTTGGAGAAGATTCTCTCTATTGTCGTGGGCCCAGAAACCACGCACATCTATAAGCATGCTGGCAACAGTTCCGCCTTGTTTACAACCCAAAAGATCGGACAGGGTGACCCTTAGAGGGTCAACTGGTTTCACCATATCCCAAATCTCATCTCTCACATCCTCGATGCATAGCTCATAGTTCCCTCCCTCGATCCATTTCTGGTGTACATCTCTGTTTCACACCAAATGGGAAGAAAGTTGCGAGGTTAAAAATTTTCTTAGGAGTAACTACAACATAGAGAACTAGTCAGACGAACAGTTTTCAAACCTGTCTCCCAGAAAACATTTTCTGAGAACAATCGGTTTTCAATTTAGAATCGACATTCAGCATAAGTATAATATGAAGATTAGGTCCCTTTGCGTTTTTTAAACAGATTCTGGAAAACATCCTCTGCAAATATTTTTAAAATAGCAACCAAAACAGAGCCTAATGGTTTGGACCATGTATCTTGTAAAATGAGACTTGCGGACCTTCTCAAGTGCCACAAGCAGGAAATTACAGAGCATTTATGTAGGAAGATTGTATCAGATAACATCTCAGCTTGTGGATGCCCCCCTCTTTTCTTCCATGTTAAGATTTGAAAAGAGAAGTCCAAAATTTTCAAATATTCACTGCCAACAACCATGTTAAACCTAAATTGATGCTATTTACGAAGTAAGAAATGGTATTACTTCGTCAAGTTTAACCTGAGCATATACCCTTGACAGAGTGGTGAAAAAGGATTGATTAGGGTATTTTACGCTTATACTCTCAACAACCATGATAAGCATGGAACAACAATGGAACTAATTCAGTTAACTTGTGCTAAAAATTTGGAGGAAAAAAATAACCTCCAACAAAACAAATAAGTGAAATTATTACCTGAAAAGAGAGTGAATATCAGCGGTTGTGAGGTATCCTCTTCCTTGGAGATCAAGGCAACGAAACAAATAAGTTAACCCCTCTGGAGTGTCTTTGTTTTCTAGGGCCAACACAAAGTCTAGAAAGCTTTCAAAATCCATTTCCCGAGCATTACCGACCCCAGTTTTGCCACGACGGACATGCTCATCAAATGCTATTAGCAAACAAAAAATAAAACCTTAACAACACAAAATGCAAAGTCAAATAATCTTAAGGGAAAAATTATGCTGACGAATAAGGAAAGCTACAGGTTAATGTAAATGACAATCGACTTTATTCCAATTCACCCGAAGGGCGTGTCTATCTTTAGGTCAACATTGCAAAAAATCAAAAGCAGCTTGAGAAAAACTATGTAAACAAACATTGTTGTTCAGTATGATATCATTGTAGTAGGCATGCCACAGAAGACCACGAAACAAGTTATTATAGAACTTAAGTGCACATGACGCAGAAATTTTGCAAGAGAGCAAAGCCATGGAGATCAACCAAGCCATATTTTCAAGCAATTGAGAAAGAACACATGCAAGCACAGATTCATACCTCTTTCAATGAAAATATCTGTGAGAGTCCCATCTGCATATTCTCGAAGTTCCTGTTTGCTCAATGTTCCATTCATATCTTTATCAAGTGCAAGGAACATATCTGTAGAGGTAAACGACAGCCGTTAGCAACCAAAACGAAAGTAACAGGCTAATGCATAACATCAACGGATCCCCAATATGCAACTGAATTGAAATACAAAAAAATTACCACCTGATCCATCAAAGAGCATTTAATGGCTAGATTGATGATTGGGTGAGGGGTGTTCTGGTTTTGTTCTAAGGATGGATTGAGTATTTTCTCTTGCAGATGGCTTACATGAAACAACACATATCATCGTCTCTGCAATACCCTGTAATTGAGATCACGCTACACCTATACTTTCAAGAAGTTTGAGCCGTTTCCAGGCTTCAATTGCAGATGAGTTCCAATGGTTTTTTTCCCCTGGTGGAGAAAGAATGAGAAGAGTTGGAAAACAAGAAAAGAATGATATAAACCATTAGGAAGTCTCCCCTTATGCATCTTCTTTTTTCCACAGCCCCCCTGTACATCTATTTCACATTTCTCTTGTGGGTATCCGGAATCTCCTCCTCCGCGATACCCCTCCAGATGCCTCCTCCGAGCACCTCCTCCATAACACCTCTTCCAGATGCCTCCTCTGAGGCACCTCCGCTATAACACCCCCTCCGGATGCCTCCTCCGAGGCACCTCCTCCAGGATGCCCCGAGGCACCTCTTCCGTGGAACATCCAAAGTACGTCACTATCTTATGACTATACACCAAATTAGGCTCTCATGAGCCTGGCGACTCTACACAAGACCCCAGGTCGGGAGCAGGACCTAGGCATCCGCTTGGGACCTAAGGAGGTATTGGTTTGGAGGCTAGAGCGAAGGGATTGTCAAGACGCACCTCCGCAAGGGGGGCTCCATGACCGGCCATAGAGAGAGAGGGGCTCGCCTACGTCACCGACATCTGACGGAAGATCTCTGCAGCATCCCGCCTGACACGCCGGTATAAGGAGCCTGTATCATACCTACCATCTGGCCATGATACAGGCATCCATATATCACCCAACGGGGCCTCTGAGAGTCTGATGGTAAGAACCTCAGTTCTGACCATAACACTCAAAGAGGAACTGTACATTGATACGCATTAATGGGGAAGATATGCTTCCTTGCCCTCCAAGGCTTCAACGCTCCTATATAAACAGGAGTTGGTGGAGCATTCAAGACAAGAGACATTCAACACTCACCTACCACTACTCATCTCTGGTTTACTGCTCTGTACTGCCACTCCTCTCTCTCTCTAAGACTGCCCTAAGCTCTCTCCTCCTCCACCTCCGGTGGTCTCGAGCGCCATTGTAGCACCTACCATATTCTCAGAGGGACACCTCAGGTACTCTTCCCACACCTTACACCCACATCTCTCAACTTACTCCGAATGAACTTCAGATGGAGAAACCTGCCTGATGAAAAACTTTGAAGTCGGCTTCATGTATATATTTCCTCCTGTTTATTGTTCTTTGGAGTCCTATCCTTCATATAAATTGAGGTAATCATGCCCACTTTTAACTGCCCCATCTTCTACTTGACTTCCTCTTTGTCAGTAACCGCCATCCTCATGAATAAAAAAACTACCTTATTTCTTTTATAAGCTGTAAATGACTTCCAAATGGAGAAATGCCAATGGGATATACCAGCAATTCGATGTAACAACTGTTTCGTTTTTTCCGATCTAGGCATTGTTGTACCTTACTACCCAATTACTTTGACTCATGTGGTGTGCATTTCAATCGTAGTATTCAAATGCTAAGGTGCTTTCATACCGTACAAGCAAAAAGAAAAGTATGTCCTCAGCTCTGACAAAAGGGAAAAGAATAGGTGCACTTCAGTATGATCAATATAGCACAAGGTTTTCATGTACAGATTAAGATCAACCAAAGAACAGCATAAGAAAAAAGTAAGATATCCAACAAAAAAGTACTCATCAATCCTCAAAAGATTCAAGGTACCCACCACAAATGCGTTGGGCAGATGTCAATGAAAACCAGTTTTCAGCCTGTTCCGTGTCAGTGACTTCTTCCTCACTTTCCTAACATAGATCAAACGTGAATGCAATTGTCAATTTCTAATTAACGGTTGAACCATAAATGAATTTTACTAATACTTCATACTTATTGTCAAAAAACTGCTGTATATGATACGATTAAAAGAAGCCTATTTACACATTGGGTTCCTTTATACGTATTAAAATCCGCTATCAGAAAGAAAGACTGCTATTATTGGATGTAACCTAAGTTTGGTACGGATTACTCCTTGAATTTTGGTCACCAATAACTATGGCCACCATCTTTGTTCAGTCCATAGAATTGCCAGATGCATTTAAATACTCCAAAATTTGTCATCTCAGCAAATATGAAAATACAATAGGCAACTCAACTTAAATACATGCTGGAAAATGTGGTCTAACTTTTTAGGGGAACTGGCCAGGAACAAAACTAAATCAATGAGAACAATGAGGATCTTTCTCCAATATTATAGTGAACAAAGAACAATATAGACAACACACATTCAATCTGCCGGCTAAGCGAAATGAACTTTTCTGATAAGTACACCCCAAAACTTGTCTTCGGTGTTCTTAATTTAGACAGAGCACAATCCTTGAAGCACAATGGGAAAAAAAACTTTAAAGTGTATTTACAAGGGGAAGTGCAAAAACCAATCCACCGGTAAATATGTTAATTACCAACCAATGAAGAATAACTTTGCAGATGGAAAACAACGTCAGCAAAACTACAAGAGCCTTAAACTTCTTTTCTTTTCCAGAGCATGAGGCTCACTCAGCAGCAAAATATTGATGCACCATACATCAATGACTTTTATTTTAATCAACCAACTTTACAAGAATAAGAGCATAAAAAGGGGGGAAATGTGGAACCATAACCAGCAACAATAGATTGAAAATGCAAACAAAACATCTTTGGAAATGAAAATGCAAGAGAGAGAAGAAAGAAGAACCCATCTATGTTGAAGTTCACTAGCAAGAGAGAAATGTATTCTGAGATGCCTATTTTTTTAAAGTTTATTAATGCAAACAAAATGTACTCCCTCCGTCCCAAAATGTTTGGCCAAAAACATATTCACACCTCTCAAAAAATCATCTTTATTTTGTAATTTATACTACTTTTTACGATTTGAAATTTTTTGTTTAATAAAACTAAGCAAAATCTATTAAACAAGACCCATATTGCATATACAATTCATTATACCTTAGAAAATATAGATGATTTTTCGAGAGATGTGAATAGTGGATATGTGTGCCAAACATTTTGGACGGAGGGAGTATTTGGAAATGAAAATGCCAAGAGAGAGAAGAAAGAAGAACCCATCTAGGTTGAAGTTCACTAGCAAGATAGAAACTGTGACAAACTAAAGGAGAGAAGAACTTATATGTTACTGATAATCGGAATACAAAATAATGAAACTCATACATGGTTAAATAGAGAAAAGCTACGCCTAAAAAAGGAAATTTGATCACGTTATGACATGATCTCGATATACTGCCTAGAGGACTACAATAGGATACATTCACAGAAACACCACTCTTGTTCTATATGCCTCTATCCACTTTGATCTTCTTGAACTAAAACCAACTAAAATAAGCAAAAGGACCATTTATAGACTAAGACTACCAGTACACTTGGCCCACTAGTAAGACAATTAAGCATAGACTCTTTTAGTTATTTAGGACATTTATGACTGCCTTAACTGACTTCAACCCATCAGACATTGTAGTCCAAAAAAGTATAAGGGGCAAGCACATACTCTAGACATTAACAACGGCAGACAGAAACAGCACTATGTTCATGTTTTGGTGGACAGGTACTGACAATATTTGAAACAATCATACAAAATTACCTGGTGCAGTTCCATCAGTTCCTGGAGACAATTACTCAGCAAGATCTTCTTTATGCAAGCCTTCCCTGCATATTTAAACACAAGTCTGAAACATTTGACTAGCCAATAATAAAATGGAAAATGAGAATCCCCAGTGAAGTGAGCTTGTTTAGTTTTATAGGAGGCCAAAATAGTCAGGATATATATCGGCCAAAAGAACATTGAAGTTAGACCCAGACAGAGAATGGTGAACAAGGATTCATAATAATATAGCTTGAAACCAACTAGCTTGGGCCACAAAAGTAAGAAAAAAACTGCTGCCACATGGACTGGTTCAGTTTTTGTCTTTCTGAAACATCATAGTTGACATTTGTGAGTATCCGGGAAGGAGGCATGTAGACCCATAACCAGCAAGGACTAATGCAAACTGGGTTTGAAGAATTAAGTCAAAGGCTTTCAATGTAGAAGACAACAAAATAACTCCGAAGCTCTAGTCTGACCAGCTGCCGCAGGGGTAATTGATGCAAACTCTGGGTGGCAAACACACAAGAACACAACAGTTCCACTCAGAAGGCACGGTAAGGCACGATTGCAAGACACATTGTAAGTGAGGCATAAGAGTCTTGCTGCCTAGGGCAGAGGAGGGCTCACCGAAGGCTAATCTGCAGTGGCACTATCAGGGGAGCATCTACAGAGTAGTAGGGATAATTGCTTGGTGACTAGGTTTGTTTTTTTCCACTTCATGAACTGTGGTAATAGGAGGTTACAGTTATAGGCTAAGGTGTTAACACATTAGATTTGTTTGCACTCTTGAATTACTACCTAAAATTTGTCTATATAATTTAAATCATATCGAACTTTTAGAAGATAACTGCTCCATAACTACCTTCAAATGGTCCACTCATATTATTAGTTCACCCCTATCACACCACTTTTTAAGCATATCACAACCCTCAAATTCAATCCCATTCTCGTTTCCATTTCATGACAATGGTCAATGGTAAATCCAAGTGACATAGGGCTGCCCGCCTGGGACATGTCTTGGGCTCCCAACTACATTGCGAGAGAATTCTAAAATGTCGCTCCATGCCTCCATCTACCACCTCAATGATAACCATTTCTGGATAATATTGTGCAAACTTAGCTTGGAAGTCCTGCTAGCTGGCAAGTGGCAGCCAAAATGGATTGGGATTCAACTCAACTTTGCAAAGAAATTTTGCTGCACAAGCTCACTACGAAACCGAATCCATTTTAACTGGGCCGATATTCAAACCAAACCACAACTGTAAAGTACCCACTCGATCTGAATACGGCAGCTAAATAGAAAACTTACTATTGGTGTTTGACAATAGAGGTGGTGTAAGGCCAAGGCATAGATATCAACTCTCACTTGAATAAGATGAATAGGATTTAGGACACGGCATACCTCGTCTATGGGGATCGCAAAAGAAGAAAAATTTGTGCGCAGCTATGCGGCAATACATTTGAGCAAAGGCTGAAGGCATGTCCCGAAGTTGTGCCAAATTAGGGATCAAGCCGCGTATGTAGGCCTCCATTTCCTGCAAATATTACATAAGAATTTGTACATCAAGGTTAAATTGCACTCAAAAAGGAGTTATCAGACATTTAACCATAAATTTTGAACAAAGAAAGAAGCTACTACCCAGTTTGCGAAAATCAAATGTCTTAAATTGTAAAGAACCATACCTGAGACTGTAGGAAACCATCAGAATCCTCATCAAGCTCACTCATGTCAATTCTGGCCTGCGTAAGTGAAACCTGAACAAAAAACCATAGTATTACTTGACACTCAGAGAGAGAGAGAGAGGGGTGATTAATACAAGACAAAGTAAATAATTAAATAAACAATCAGGGAATATTATAGTTTATCACTTTTAGTATTCATGGAATACTTAACATAGACAATCACTTTAGAAGTCGGAAAATATGCTTCTTTTCAATGGGTTTTTTGTTTGCTTTCAATTTCTCATCTATAGGGCTTCAATGTAATTGAATTGCAAGGCTCATGGAAAAACAACAATAAAATCACAGAGCTCTCCCCTTTTCCGAATCACTTGGGCATTCTGCCAAATCAATAAAGTCGTCCATTGATACTCTCATTGCTAGGATTTGCTTTATTGTGCAACAGGTCTAAACTCTAAAGCCTCATTCCTCGTATTCGATGACCTTGTGAATCACCAAGTTTAAGGAATTATTCATGTGGATGGTTTAGGGTGGTGGTTTAGACTGGTTGTTACAAAGTCCAGATAAGGTTGGATGGAGTGGACCTCGTTAGATGCATTTAGAGCTCATGGGTAGATCTTCCAAGAGGATTCATGAAGGTTTGGGATGTCTATGAGGTTATTATTACTTTGTGTTGGTGATGCTAGGTAGGTCAAGCTATGAGACGTTTTTAAGCCAGGCGTGCTTCAGTTGAGGGGGAGGGGCCTGTTCTTTCAGAGAGTGGCTTTCATTGCTCGATGCACGATCAGCAAGTGGAAGAATTATTGGTGCTTATGGAAAACCTCTATGGTTTGACTGGATTGGAGGAGAATTTGTTCACAGAACTCTTGCATCATCATGGTCTTCTCAGGTAACACCCTTCTAGGGAACCTTGCTGATCAACACAATCTAGGGAACCTTGCTCCCCCAAATGTATGTTTCTTTGAATGGTGCGTGTCCCAAGGGAGGATTCTCACCATTTATTATTTGTTACAAATACAAATATCCACCTTTGCTTGATGTGGTTTACTTGTGAGAAACCAATCAGCAGCATTTTGATGGGTTGGATTTTATAGGCTTGAAAGTTTCTGTCACGCGTCACGTAGTTGGAGTCAAAGGAGAGCGACTCCTCTCTCGATCTTTTCATGACAGGATTTTTTATCGACGCAGTGTGTAGGTGCACTTTGGCTGTAGACCTTTATTTGCATATGGGGGAGGCATTACCTTTGTGCCTTCGTCTCTAATACAAGTACTTATCCAAGAAAAAGTGGAGATAAAGTGGCGATTTCCCATACCTTTTTATATAAATTTGGTGTTAATACATATCCCTTTAAAAGGTTGGAATTCTTTAAAGGGACTAATGATGCAGAACGGAGGGAGTAACAGTTATAGCAATGAGCTCTATGTGAGCTCCTTTCCTTGGAAAACAAACTTTATGATGAAGGTGAGTTTTTTTTGGATGGTGTGCAGCCCAAGGAAAGATTCTCACTATTGATAATTTAATTCAAAGATGGAGGATCATTGTCAATTGGTGTTATACGTGCAAAAGAGATGCAGAAACGGTTGAACATCTTCTCATTCATTGCCTTATAGCATTTGAGCTTTGGAGTTTGGACTTTGGTGTTTTCTTGGTATGGATTGAAGTGGGCCATTTCGAGTAATGTCACGGAACTCTTAATCACTTGGAGAGGTGCTAGAGTGGGAAAAAGAAGGAAGCATGTTTGGGCCATGATTTCTTTTGGTGTGATGTGGATTATATGGCGTGAGAGAAACATGAGATGTTTTGTAGGGGTGGAACATCCTTTATTTAGGATCAAGAGTTTTTTTATTAATAGCTTGTATAGTTCAGACAAGGGGGGAATGTAATCCTTCACTTGACCAATTCATAGACGGTTTGATCATCTTTATACTAATGATAGGGTATAGGGCTTTTTTGTAATTGCCATTTTTGTAAGGGGCGGGATTCCCTTAATGCCTTGGTTCTAATATATTTATTTACTTATCAACAAAGTATTAAGGTGAATTTATTGCATAGCTCAATTAAACCCAGGAATACACATAGAGACAATAAAGAGTCAACCACCAGCATAACTTCAGTTGGTCAGAATTAAGGTTGAGAACCATAGATATAAACAAACTGCAAGCAATTGGAACTCCAACAAAAAGACAATAGCTTGCATAAAACAAAAAAGTTGAACAAACAGATAAAATAATGCTTTGTTAAACATAAAAAACAAGACCTACCGTACGCATCACGTAAAGGTAAAAGGGAAGAATTGCAATTCTTCCTGATTCATCTTTCTCAAACTTCATGAAATTTGAAGGACTGAAAAAACGCCGACATTTAGGGCCAATTTGTTCCGTGCATACAGAAGCAATATGGCAAAAGTCTTCATAGTTCATCTAAAAGGATGACAGATAAGAGGTGTTAGCATCATTGCAGTTAAGTATCAACAAACTATCGAGAAATCACACTGTTGTAACTATATTAGGAATCAGATAATTAGAGAGTCATACCACAAAGATACTTTCTCTAGAAACTAGATCAAAGGCGCCAAATTGTTTACCTTAAAAACTAGCAAGCTGATGTTGGACAAGCATTTAGCAAGATTCAGACCAAGAAAACCCGTGCACCATGTTAAAGCCTCTAAATCAAAACCGATTGGCAATGAGTAGAGAGGCTGCCCAAGCTCATATACTAGTTTGGGAGGTTATGATTAACAAATGTGGGACAAGCTTTAACACACCCCCACACGTGCGACCCCTGGCCCGCACTTGGAGAGGTAAGCAACGGGTCTATAACATTGGGATCATAACAAAACAAGGTGCACTTACGGCACAAACAACAATGCAGTCAATCAAAATGTTCTTGTCCAAAAGCCTCCTAAAGCCAAAGCTCGGGTACTCTGTTAAAGCATCCAACTCAAATCCAATCGGCAATGAGTGGAGAGGCCGCCAAGGCTCATTTATTAGTTTGGAAGTTTTAATTAACCAATGTGAGACAAACTCTTATACGCCATAAGCGGCAATACAATAGAATCAACACTTACGTAATTATAGGTAATGTAATGTGGTTCTTAAATAGGTTCAAGATGTCAAATGTATAGTTTCCTATTTAGCAGTTTAGTTTGAGGTAGGAGATCTCCGAAGCCTATAAACAGCCATATAAACAATCGCTTAAAATGAAAGGAAAACAAGCTTTTGGAGAATTTCATAAAGCTTCCTAAGCTATTTTATCATTTTATGAAGCAATTAAACCCCAAGTGTGATGCCTAATCTAGGAGAGATTCCCAGAGTTCTCTAGTCTCTCTATTGCAGTATAGCCAGATCTGTTTTAGCACTCTAAAACATTCACAATATAGAACCAAAAATTATGTGTCGACTCTCCCACCACCAGAGTATTCTCTAGGACCCAGTAACAACCCCAAAGCATTCCCCAAATCTCTTAGTTCATCCTCATTAATGAAGTCATGAAAACCCCGTACCTCACACTTCTTGAAGTCATGAAAACCCCGTACCACACAACTTTTAAAAAATAATAAGCTCAAATTTCTGCTGGTATAATTGAGTTCGGGTCGGGCCAACTATTTGTATGTGAGTGCACCCTGCACATTAATTCGTTGTCCATCAGCAAATAGAGAATCAGAAGATGAATGCAGAACCAAGTCACCTGATGCGGGAGCAAATAATGCAGGAGTGCGAGCAATGTTCTAAAACTCCCTAGACGCTAGTCGGGCGGAGAAGTCAGCCACCTAGCGCGCTAGGCGGGGGCTAGGCACCGTCTGGCCGGCTTCTTAATCTAGGCGTTGGACCACCGCCTAGCGCCTAGGCGGCCGACTTTTAGAACACTAAGCGTAAGCGTGATATCGTCTTTCCAAAACATCTCAAATTACTAAAATTCGCGAGAGAGCGCGCGCAGGCGTAAAGGAGGATTGAGAGTGGAAGCGGAGGATCCTACTGAAGGATTATGTGTCTAAGATACATATCAACGGATCATGCGTAAAGTGATGAGAATCGGCACACACAGAATCCGAAGATGAATGCAAAACAATCTTTGTCCCTCTTATGAAATCTAGTGTCAATCCCATATCATGCCTACATAACCGTGATGAGACAGAAATTTAGAAGAATTTCAAAAGAAACAAGTTAACTACTGCAAGCGTATACATATGCCAAGAAACAAAGCAAACAAGGTGAGGGATATAGTACATAAAAATGGCAGGGTGCACACACCTTTTCAGCTCCAGTGGCATCATCAATTACACAATTTTCTCTTAAGCAAACCCACATGGCATCCAGATCATCAGCGTTTAACAAAAGATCGGATTGCTTCTGCACATATGCAACGATGACTAGTGACTACACTTGGCTATTGCCAATACAACCACAAATAAACCACATAACCTATTGCATTACGGAGTTAAAAGCAAACTGAAATTATCACTAGTAAAAAAACTGATATAGGAAAAACATAAAAGGGCTATATGGAGTCCCAAAAACCAATATCATAATACCATAAGGACAGAATCTGCTTTACATGTTTAAATCACCAAAAAGATTAAATGCTTAAGTCATGATAGCAAGCAATAGTAAATCAACTGGTGGAAGAAGCGTGAGCGATACCTTCAAAAACCGATATTTAGCCAGCCTCTGGACCCTGTTACTGATAGACCCTTCTTCAGGTTTCTGAACAAAAGGGGAAATAGTAAAACAAAGAAAACGAATAAAAAAAGACAAAACAAGTATGCAATATAGAAAAAATAAACAGGTTGAAAAATTATTAAGCAAACAAACAAAGGTATAAGTGGATAATGGATGTTAATGCTTCAGCAATTACAATGGAGAAGTGTGTGAAGAAAAACAAGCACCAAAAAAGGTAGAAAAATCACAATTTTTTCATTCTAGTCTGCCACACAACCTGTGATAACTCAATTTCCAGAGGAAAATTGAGAATGCTAAATGCTTACCCTCTTATAAAAACTCGGAATGGTGCCAGCTTCAGCACTCTTTTGCTGCTTCTCTTTGAAAATGTCAAACAAAATTCTCTTTGTCTCGAGCTCTGTAGATAAAAATCACAATGTATGCATCATCATTGTAATTTATGCAAGAAATGTTTATGTCTGTGCCCAAAAGAACAATCAGATGAAGTTAAATACTTAAATTCCATTTGAGATACTTAATAGAATTATAGGATCTGAGGAACGAAGGACCTGCAACCCTCAAAAAGGGGAAACAATTCTAAGTTTATCCATTTATCTGAAACTATCAAGAGGTGCAATCTGAGTCTAGAAGGACGAAGTGAGAAGAAGAGGGGTGGACGGTGGACCTGAGTCTGATACAAAAAATTTGGTAGATCCCGGTCTGATATTGAATTTTTTTTAATTATTTAAAATTATATAAGTTCTCCACTCTCCATTTTTCTAATAGTACAATACCTCAATTCAAAAATAGTTTCCAAAGCATAACCACCCACGCCATATAAAATTCAGTTCAAAGCATCCATGGAAGGCACGTGTTTGTTCACCTAAACTTGAATTCCGTACTTCATAAACACAATGAACTTATATGCATATGTATATATCTGATAGTTATTATCTATCTATTATCTATTACTATTACAAAGGGAACGCCTCTTGGTGTAAACAGCGGCAATGAAGCCGGCTCATCCGCTCTTTTAATTTCCTAAATTACCCCGTCAACTACCCAAAGAAGCTGCCAGGAAGGGGAAAAAAAATTCACCCTAATTTTCTTCTCCCCTCTTTTCTACTTCTACACCTCAGATTTCATTAAGGATTAATATAAATTGAAAAATTCTTCAGTTTTCCTCTTTCACATAATGCAATGTGGCCGAGCGTCTAGTCTATTAGTATCACGAAAGGAACACCATCTGGGTGTGAACGGCAGTTATGAAGCCGGCTCAGCCTTTTAATTTCTCAAACTAACCCTTTAAACTGCCACAAATTTTCTTCTCCCTTCTTCCTACTTTCACATCCCAAATTTCAGATTAATATCAATTCAAGATTTTCGTCATTTCTAGTACATATATGAATGGATAAATACACGGAGAAAAGAACATACCCATCAAGGCTTCGGAGCCAAGTCCGGCACCGGATCCGATGAACCTACGGAGGTTTCGGACCCACAGCATCGACGACGGCGGCGGAATCTTCCTCTGTGCCGATGCTTCGTGGCCGTCGCCATCACTGGAACCACTGTACATTGTTTCTAACTACTCCCTCGGATCTTCGTCTTTTATTACGAGCTTAGGTTAACCTTCAGATACAGATCGATCTGAGTACAGTTCGACACCCCAAAAACCCTCGAGGAAAATGCATTTGGTACTGGTTTCGAAACCCTAGTTCTCTCTAGTGTTGGTAATCAATTGAGTCGAGGATTGAACGCTCCTTGACTAGAGAGACAGAGAGAGAGACAGAGAGGGGAGAGGGTGGGTTTTTTTATTTGTTTTAGGGAGTTTTTTTATTTGTTTTTTTGGGAGTTAAACGGTTCCCAGAGCATCTCCAATGGCTCATTTGGATTGAAAGAAACGGTGATAAAAGAAAGGAGAAGAAAGGGACTCAACTCTCTCCCACATTTGGATGATAAAAATGGTGGGAGAGGAAGAGAAAAGGTGAGAATCCCAAACCCCTTACCCTCCCCTTTTCCCCCGTTTTCGTTTCTCACCAAAAGTGGTGAGATTCCGTGAGAAACGAGCTCGCCGGCGGCCGTGAGGTCCACCCCGTCGCCGGATCGCTGTCGAACTTGTACCGTTGTCTTCGTCTCGTCGAGGGGGACCCGGATCTGTGATCAAAATTTGTTTTTGAGGTCGCCGGAAATTCGCCGGAGTGTCGCCGGAGGTGAGAGAGATGACCGGAATGGGAAGGAGAGAGAGTGATTTCTCAGGGTTGTTTGGATGGGAGGGTGAGAAACCACTCCCCTCTCTTTTCTTCTCTCACCATTAATGGAAAACCTTCTCCTTTCTTCTCCTTTCTCCTCCCACCATCCAAAGACACTGCAAGTGTCTTTTACTCAAATTTGAATAAAAATTTCATTTTGTATGAAGCAATTTAATTGGTAAGTCCAAATTCAAGCATAAATTTGAGTAAAAATATCATTATATGGTGGGACTGTAAATTTGAAGGGACAAATATAGTCTTACAAAATTTGAGTCCTCTTTGATTTTAGTAAAAATTTAAGTAAAATTCAATTTGATATAGGTTTGAGCTAATGAGTTAAGTGGATCTTTTTAGGGATTTTACTTAAATTTGAGTTTGAGAAAAAATAAAAAAGATAAAGAGCGGAGATGCTCTTAATTCTTAAGTGTCTCATATAGTACAAATTAGTGAGTTATGTTGACATCTTGACATTCAAAAAAACCCTATCAGTACAGGTGAAATTTAGGAGAAGAAAATGTTAAAGAAAAAGGAGTGCCAAATTTGAAGACCGGCTAAATTAGAAATTTATTGGAGTTTCACATAAATTTCTTGAAACATAAGGGCCTTGTTCGGTTGGCTACTTGGCCAGGTTTTTCAAAAAATATGTCGGAAATTATTGTTTTGGTTATGAATTGATGGGGTCCACCCACACCCCTTGAATATTCAAAGTCTGCCGTTGAAGTTCTTCCATGGTCCCACTTCAGTGTGTATGAGAGAGAGAGAGAGAGAGAGAGAGCACATTGGGTTTTGGGGTGAGGGGGCCCACTGGCCCAACTTTTGGCAGGTTAAAAGTCGGTAGATAGAGAGAAGGGGTGGGGTGGGGTGGGGTGGGGTGGGGCCCGGGTGGGAGGGGACAAAAATAGGTCAAATTTAAAATCTTCTTTCCATTTGAATTGAGAAATTTTTGAAAAACAATCCGAACACAGCCAAGAGTTCTTAGAATATCGGTTTCTCTCCTCCCATTGGTTCATAATCTACTTGCATTTGGTCCATCTCTAAATTGAGTTCAAAATATTGATGTCAACATTTTTTTGTCTATCAGGTGATTGTATAAATGTCTTAACCAATTCTTTTAACAGAAATGTTACCATTCTTCATCATCCTTTTCCTCCATATTGTATGCATTGTGAAAAAAGTTCTAAGGAAGTTAAGTTGGGTTGCCCTACATAGCTTTTGGATGGAAGACTTTTGATTAACCTAAAGATAACGTTTGCTCATGTTCTATTTCTCTATGTATTTTTGTAGTTTCTTCTCTAATTTTAATAAATAGAATAAATTTACTTCACACTTTTTACCTATTGATATAAGACAATTGTCTACTGGAATCTTTGGTTACATTCCTTTTGCACTGCTTAAATTAGTTGTACATCTATTTTTCAAAATGAAGTATAATTTGAAAACTTAGATGACAGGATTGAAGCATTTAGCTCTCGAACAATTTTAAAAATAAAAAGTCACTTCGAATCGACATCATCCTCTAAAAGGGACTAAAAGAAAAGGAGCAATGGTTGGTTTACTTCTTGAGCAAATTTAAGTTTTCAATAAGGGGATCAATGAAGTTACTGCTGCACTTAGAGAGGGAAATCTTGTTCTTCAAGAAGGAAACTTGGCATTAAAAGAGGGCCAACCACATGTTTACGAGGAAGAAGTCTTCAAAGAGTTGGAAAACATAGGAAGTTGAATAAGAGCTTCAGTTTCTTGTTTACAACTTCAAATCCAGGACCGATGAGAGATTTCTTTGGTTGTCCAACTCAACCGATGGAAAGCATGGCTGGTCTTGGGTGCTTATAGTAACACATGTTGAGGTGGAGTATGGATTTTTTGGATGGAAATGTTAGAGTGTGGTATTTTAGTGATGACTGAATGGTGCAAAGTTGGGAACAATAACTTAATGGGAAGCACTTGTATTTTGCAAATACTTTTTGGTTAAATCATATAAATGTATGTTGGGGTACTAAGTAAATTTTTGCAAAGTAGAATACTAAATGGAGTGGTTGTAATAATATTTTAAAACTTGTAAGTACTGTAGTTCTACGATTGTCATATTTTGAAGATACCGTTACGTGCTAAATGGAATGTGGATGGGATATACGTTTTCCAAGTATCGGCTTTGATATCTTAGGCTTGATTTTTTAATTCTGTTCATATTTTGAAGATACCGTTACGTGCTAAATGGAATGTGGATGGGATATACGTTTTCCAAGTATCGGCTTTGATATCTTAGGCTTGATTTTTTAATTCTGTAATTTCTTACTATTTCAGATGCTTTGCTAATGACCAAGTGAAGTTATAAGCTTTTCCTTTCTTCCTCAACAGCATTACGTTTTGCTTACAGATTCATGGAACACAACTTTAACTTTTGAATTTAGAAAGAGAGGCAATTGAAGACTTATCTTTCTTCCATTTTCCTCTTAAAGTCAAACAAGAGAAATTCATTTTCCCATTAGTCTCCTTTCATTTTCTTCCTTCAACCAAAAAAGAAAAAAAGTAAATATATTTTCTTCACTATTTTCCTCTTGCTTATTTTCTTCTTTTCTCATTCCTTTCAACGACTTCCAAACCAAGCCTTTATTTTGAATGACAACAACGTCCCTCTTTTAGAGTTAAATTGGCAAATGTTGTTTCTACAGACCACGTATGCAGAATTATGAGTAACATCAGGGGAAATCACTGCAATTTACCCAACCAAAAACCTCTACCTCTCCCTCTCTATTCTCTCTGTAAAAACCACTGGTTGGTCTTCATCACTTCCAGCTACAAAAATGGCGTCCACCATACCCATACGCTTCTCTCCACAAGCCCTATCCCGCCCCAACAACACTCGAAACCCTCGCAGCAAACCCCTCCCCCCCAAAAAACTACGCTCCAAGCCCAATCCCAATCCCAACCCCAACCACCGCAACAACCGCCGCCGTAACGTCCCTCCGACGTCGCTCTCCACCGTCTACGGCGGCGAAGCCACCACCTACACCCGCCTCCCTCCCAAACACGACTTCGCCCTCCCTTCACTCGACTCTTCGTTGCACTCTTCGAGTGTAGTCAAGCTATCGGAATCCGAAGTGGCAGCTCTGAACGCCATCGACCGTGAGAAGGACCAGTCAAGTAGTAACTTAGGGTTTGAATACGGCAAATTCGAATTATTTGAGGTGAATTCTGATAATGAAGACGAAGATTATGACGAGAACGAAGACGAGAACGAGGATTATATTGATTACGGAGGTGAAATGTACGAATCGAGCAGTAATTTAAGATCGGTCAACGGAAAATTCGAGCTATTCGAGGTGAATTCCGATTCTGAACAGGAGGAGGAAGAGGACTATGGTCTTAAATTTACGGGTATTTTTTTCACTGCAACATTTAGATTCAGGTTAAGGTGTTGAATTAATCGTTTGTCTTGACAGATTTAATTTCAAAAAGTTAAAAATTATGACCGGTAGTTGCAAAAGGTACACTAGAGACCAAGAAATTTGAAAGCTTATATGGGAGTTGTTCAACTAAGTCTATAATTTTTTTACTTTTCCGATTTGTCTCGTTGACAAGACGAACAGTTAGTCCCATTATTGACAAAATCTAAATTTAACTTTTAACCAAACAATTACTGTAGTTCAAACTTACTCTAAATTAATTACGGGGTGAAATGTTAGGGTTTGAAAGGGGAGAAGATGGAATTGAAGGAGAAGAAGAATTGAGGGAGAAGGAGAAAGGATTGCCGGCTGTGATGAGATGTTTCGACAGGGCAAAAATCTTCGTGAAGGCGGGCGACGGTGGGAACGGAGTGGTGGCGTTTCGCCGTGAGAAGTATGTGCCGTTCGGAGGGCCATCAGGTGGGGATGGAGGGAGGGGAGGGAATGTGTATATTGAAGTCGATGGGTCGATGAATTCATTGTTGCCGTTTAGGCAGGATGTGCATTTTCGGGGAGGGAGGGGGGCGCATGGGCAGGGGAGGAAGATGAACGGGGCGAAAGGGGAGGATGTGGTGGTGAAGGTGGCGCCTGGGACTGTGATTAGGGAAGCTGTGGAGGGAGAGAGAGGGGAAGGGGTGGTGCTTTTGGAGTTGTTGTATCCGGGGCAGAGGGCTTTATTATTGCCTGGCGGGAGAGGAGGGAGAGGAAATGCTTCTTTCAAGACTGGGAATAATAAGGTGCCGAGGATTGCAGAGAATGGAGAGGAGGGTCCGGAAATGTAAGCATTTTTTAGTTATGTAGTTGTTTGTTCTTGATTGCTGAAGTTGCATGGATGCATTTAAGAATGCAAGTTAGTAAAGAGATATGTTGTATTGATAGTTACACTGTGATTGTTTTGGTAAATCCCATGACTCACTTAACGATTTGCGGTTATAATAGTGTATGCAGTTTAACTATTATTTTGATTTAATGGTAGCTGATGTGAAAGATATTTTTTGAATTGATCAATCCTTGATCGACAATATGCCTGATTATACTCAAATGCAGACAGATCCTCTATTCAAGTGATATCGTGTGAAGTATTTTCATCTGGTAAAGTATTCAATTGGCATTATGAATTATATGTGAGCCCTAGAAGATTTAGATGACCCTCCTAATGATGTCATTTATATTTCCTTTGCAAAACAAATGCCCATTGATTGGCTTTTGAAACACTGGCCATTCTTCGAGGTCAGATCAGTCACATTTGCAGTACGTTGTGCTCCGCACTGTATTGCATTTGGTACTTTGTCTATAACAAGTCGACTTTGTGAATCCATTAGAATTTGATAGTGGGACTCACTTGTTTGGACATGTTATGAATACTTTAGGCAACATGTTTACCGGCAACTCACAGTTGGTGTACAAGGTTTGCTTTTCAATGAATACAAAATCATTCTTCTAAAATTTCCATGCTTAGTGTCAGTGACTTTGAGTTCTTGTGTGCTCATTTGAGATACTGGTGATTTTGATCAGGTGGTTGGAGTTAGAGCTAAAGTTGGTAGCAGACGTTGGAATAATAGGTGCTCCAAATGCAGGGAAAAGCACACTTCTTAGCGTTGTTAGTGCTGCTCAACCAGCTATTGCAAATTATCCTTTTACAACTCTACTTCCGAATCTCGGTGTTGTTTCATTTGGCTATGATACCACAATGGTTGTAGCAGATCTCCCAGGTTTACTTGAAGGAGCACACCGAGGTTTTGGTTTAGGCCATGAGTTTCTACGGCACACTGAAAGATGTTCTGCTCTGGTATAAACCCTGTTTCATTTCAAGCCACTTAGCACTTGTCCGAGTTTTTGATAATTCTTTCCAAATTAAATAAACACTTTTGTTCTTTATCTTTATTTATCTCCTAGTGGAAGGATTTCCGGAAATAAGATCTCAAAGATAGGTGTTTATTTTAATTAAAAGATCTCTTTATAAAACATGTCTTGGAACTCTCAAACAAACAAGTTTACTGTTGTTTTGGAGAATGAATCTAAAAACCAAAAGCTGAAGAAGTTACCTATGATGGGCTAGAGTTGGATGTAGCAGGGCTTTATAGTGTAGTAACTAATCACTAAGGAGTGTTTACCTGTTATGTTTCTTGATTTTTTATGCTCTCACATGTTATTGTTTTGAGATCTGCGAAACTAGATCCTGTATTCTTAGTTTCTTACTTTCGATGCAGAGTTAGAGCTTGTCCCACATTGGTTAATTAATACCTCCAAAACTAGTATATGAGCCTGGGCAGCCTATTCACTCATTGCCAATTGGTTTTAAGTTGGTTGCTTTAACATGGTATCAAAGCTAGACTTTCAGAGGATTTTGGACAAGACTCTCTTGATTATTTCCCCGTTGTTTGTGCCATAAGTGCACCATGTTTCGTTATGATCCCAATGTTGAGGATCCGTTGTTTACCTCTCCACGTGCGGGTCAGGGTCTTACGTGCGGGGGAGTCTTAGAGCTTGTCCCACATTGGTTAATTAATACCTCCAAAACTAGTATATGAGCCTGGGCAACCTCTTCACTCATTGCCAATTGGTTTTAAGTTGGATGCTTTAACAGTTGCTTAACTTTATTCTACTTCTATTTTAATTTAATTTTTACCTTGTATGGATTGGTGCTGGCCAATGCTGTTTCAGACTAATAGAGCCATTACCAACATTGAACCTTAGGTACATGTTGTCGATGGTTCATCACAGCAACCAGAATATGAATTTGATGCCGTTCGTCTTGAGCTAGAACTGTTTAACCCTGACCTTGCTGAAAAGCCTTATTTAGTTGCTTACAACAAAATGGATCTTCCGGAGGCATCTGAAAGGTGGAAAACGTTCAAGGAAAAGTTGCAAGCTCATGGAATTGAACCTTTTTGCATGAGTGCTGTGAAGAGTGAAGGTACTCATGAAGTGATCTGTGCTGCCTATGAGCTCGTACGAAAAAGAATCGAAGACAATAAGGAAGGAGGTTGGAGACATATCCTAGTTTCTTCATTGTATTGCATAGCCGAATTCTTTCCTGTCTCTTGTCAAGATGCTAATTTACTGGTGCATGCATACATCACTAGGTTTCAGTCTTCTGATATTACCAATTAAGAGTATCAATATGCATTGCAGTTGTCCTTATTGTGGCCAACTCTCCAGAAATTGTAAGTGTATGTTCTAAAAGTATGATATATTATTGTTTTTTCATAAGTAAGTGTTTCTGGCCTTATTGATCTAACAATTGTTTATTCCATCTTGGTACATGAGCTCCAATCATTCCCGCCCATACCCCCAATGATTGGGGACTAGATGGGTTTTGTTATTGTTGTTGTATCTCTTCTCGCAAGCATGAAAATGTCAAGAATGTGGTGATGCTCCAAGCTTTAGTTCCCTCGTGATCTGAAATTTAGTGATTCATTGATTCTTGTATATGGCCCATTTCTAATAGTCAGGATCCCTGATTTCGAAATAAAACCAATCGATAAATCCTTTGGTTTTATGCTCGTATAATATAGGCATAAAACCAATGGATTGTAATGACAGTTTTCAGAATGTTTTCTCTCTTCGAACAGTTGATTACGGAGGAAATTCAAATTTCTCTTTATCATCAAAGAACTGAGTTGGGCTTATGTAAGCGTTTTTTTTTTTTTTCCATCCTCGCTATGATTTACGAACCCAGAGTGGCCTTTTGGTCCTAAGAAATGTCTTCCAGGAAGTGACCATTCCTCCATTTAAGAGTTATAGAAGTGCTTAAAAATATGATTTGTGGGCTTGGCTGCATGTATTTATTTTTTTGGGTGTGGCACTTCACAGTATTGCATATTGGTTTTGTGCTTGCTGATAATTCGTTGCTCTAGTTCTTTTCGTGTAGCCTATCTTGATGCTCCTTCTCATTGATGTTTTTGGTGTCTTCTTTTTTGTTCTCTTAAACTCTTGCATTTTGGTATCACTCATCAAAAAACCAGAACTCTTGTTCGGTCCCATCACCCTTTCTATCCTGGGATATTTACTATTTGAATACACTATACAAATCACCAGGGTTTATGTTTTTGTGCTTTTAGAGTGGGAGACATTAGGAGATGAGAGAATCAAAAGTTCCTTGTGCTTTGCCTTTGATACATCCATTCTGTTTAGTCTGTATACAATTAAATCTTCTACGGGCTTGTGTTGTCTTTGGATGCTAACAAGTGCTGTCTACTCAGGTTGGACTGATCCAGTAAATTTGAACTATGTGGCTGATGTGGTTAAAAAGCAGCGAACTGGCCCTATTGAAGAGTTTGAGATCTCGCACGATAGCAGTACTAACACATGGCATGTAAATGGAGCTGGATTACAACGTTTTGTTCAAATGACAAACTGGCGGTATGCATATCCTTTCATGTTATCTGTCTTTTCCATGTACACTTTCTCCTATTTTCTTGCTGTCATTGTCAGCTTGGAGTAGACATTCCATAATAAACTCTGTCCAGAAAATACTCAGATTTCGTGAAAATTTCTGGTTTAAAGACCCGTGAATTGGAACTTCAGACAGGAGTATTCTATCCGACCCTGTTTCTCATCGTGTTTCTATACTATGTTTTTCCTTATTTATCATGCCTAATGTTTCAGATTTGTTTTTCCCTTCTGATAATTCTTAGACCAACCAATATATTCGTTTGCTGTGCAGCCATGTAAGGAAACATACATGCCATTATTAGGTTTGCATGTGATTAATCGATGACACTGTTTTCCACTTTCGTGCTTTGCAGCAAATACCACGCCCCACATTGTTAATTTTCCTGAAGGACAGATGACGCTAACCTGTCTTTTACTTCTTTGTGATTTTTATTTCTTTTTGTCTCACGTCTTTGGCCAAAAACTGGAAATATCATGGAGTTGACTCTTCAGTTTTCACTTTGAACATTATAGTTCTTTATAGTTTATAGGTTCAGCATGGTTGACCTTGTCATTATGTGATGGGATTGCATCCAGGTCTAAATTGCAACAAGGCCTCATATTCTTTACAGTCTGAAATCCCATGTTTTTGGCATTTTCAGACTATTGACAACTAAATTTTTTGAAACAGGTATGTAGATTCTGAGAGAAGGTTCCAACATGTTCTTGAGGCATGTGGCGTGTATAAGTCTCTCACTAACCGTGGTGTCAAGGAGGGTGACACTGTCGTCGTTGGTGAGGTGTGTATATGTTGTTCCACTTTTCTCACTTATTTTACCTGACCCAAGCAGAGTAGAGATAAATGCCCTGCGATTGTTGCGGATATTCAGAGCGTAAGACCTATAATAATAAGTTTCACATGGCGGCGGATGCATGATTTTTTGCAGAAAGAGCTATTCCTCTAATTACATAAGTATCACACATCACATAAATTTTTCTTTACTTTTCCACCAAAAAAAGGGGGCTCAATGACGGGAATAGTTCACATTAGTCAAATATGTATTGTTTACTAGATTGTTTTCGCACAAAAGGGCTGCTAATCTTGTTTATTTTATTTGATGTAGGTTCAAATTAGAATTACCAATCCTGAATAGGTCAACGTGCCATTTGCTTTTGAATACATTGAATGCAATGTAACTTTTTACTCCAATGCAAAAGAAATTTACACTTCGGTGAAAACTATGGTAAAACAGGGGCTGGTGTTGGATTATTGCGATATGGACGCCTCAAATGCTCAAATCTTTTCAAAATAGAGCAGACCTTATTAATACCACTTTCTTTGAAGGTTTCTGCTATGAGTGAACTTTGGTTATGTTTTTCGTACCCCCAGCAGAGACGACTAATCTAAAAGATCTCGACAGTTTCACACCCTGTAGTGTGTATCCAGTTCATTTTTCTTTCACCCATTATTCGTACAAGTTACAACTCAAATCTGAAATTCAATATATGTTTTGATGCCGCTTTTTTGTGTGTGTGTGTAACAAAGATGCGTCCTTTTCGGTGCTTGGCAGATGGAGATGGTATGGCACGATTCTGCAGATGGCTCCCCAACAAATTTGAGGAAGGGGTCAACTAACTCAATCAGATGGCCCCAGTGGAAATAATGGACCTTTGTTATTCAAAAGCCAATTGATTTATGGAAATCCGAGAGATCAACTGAATGAGGCGGACTATTGTTATGGAGAGACCCATTCTAGCGGTGCTGGTAATTTAACTTAATCTACTTTCCTTTCCAATCTCTTGGAGATTTTTTTTTTGTAAATATTACGTCGTATGAACGTATAACTTTCTACCGCTTTATTCAGTTATGAAGATCAAGACTATTAAGTTCCGAAGTGCTTTCAATTTTCTTCCAATCTAATGGCTTGGAGTCCAAACATATTTGGAGTGGTGGTTCATTTGGCACAAGACGGTCTTCCTTCTTTAATCAAAGGTGATGGCAGTGTTCGTGTCAACCGCTGGAGAGAAGACCTCTGTTTTTTGGTATGATGATTCAATTCCATTCTGCGTGTCTTAAAAGATGGTGACAAAAGATCAAGATGATGTACAAGTAATGTGTCATCTTAGAAAGATAATGAAGGATACTGTGGCATTTGCTTTTAATGGAAATCTAGTGTTGCAATATTTTTCTATCAATAGAAATGTGTTCTGTAAATGTATCCATTTGTATTCAATCAAAATTATGGTTGGTATGACCGAGATTGTTGACAAGTTCTAAAACATTAACGGTTCCAATCATCAAAGTGGGTCTTGGCCAAAAAGACCAAATTTGACCAAGCATTAACAGATCCAATATGTATCCTTTTTTCTTTTTTGGGGGGATGAACTAGATTTATTTACAACCAAGCAAACTAACAATTGTATTTCCTGTAACAATCTCTACTTGGTCCAGAAAAAAAAAATACCATAACTAGACAGAGGCAAAGGAGATAGCTCTATTGGAAGCATAAAAAAACCGAGACAGCAATACTGAAGAAACATGTTGAAATTCAGTCATCAAACCTAATAAAAAGTCTCAAAAGACTCCATAGCCTTACTACCCGACTTCTGTATACAACAGGGTTCATTAGAATGCCACCTATTTGAAATGCATCGGCCAAGTTGATTCAGATTGCCAGATAAAGGAAAAGGAATCGCATGCTTCATGGCAGCAGCAGGGAGCTGAAAAGTTTCGCCTTTTCCAAGTTATCCACAAGAAAAACAAGGAAAATAAAGCTCTCCTGAACATGATAGCATGAAAAAATATAACCAATACTGAAAGGGCCATCACCAAATAATGCCGATAGGAGAATCATCTAGCTTCCCTTCAATCTTTTTCGGCTTTGAAAACCAGCTTTGAAGACTCATCAAAGCATTTTTCAAGTCGGGTCCAAGGAAACCATGCATTCATCAACTTCCCTTTTTTGGGTATAAAAAGATGTCAGAAGTAGCAAGAGATTTTGAATTGCTAAAACATCAGGAGCCATCTTGGAGATGGTAGGATACTTGGAGCTCGCAGCTTTCCACCAACTCAATGCATTGAAATCCTCGCTCCACTCTTGACAGGCTCCTCCAGATACGAATCCAATTCTGACTTCAGCTGATTAGTAGATTGTAAGAATTGAGAATCGAGTGTACTCTCTCAACAAGTTTGAATTATCATTTGAGCTGCCCTCAAGCTTCACATAATCTTTGTAACGGTTTAGTCTAGCCTCCAAAACCATTGCAGCTCTTGAGTTGCTATCAGTGCCTCCAAATTTCTGAGCTGAAAATTCCATGTACTTATCTTGTAGCGAGGGTCAATCACTGAAGAAATTGCGAGTACCAAGTACATATCCTTCATGTAGTTCCCAAACGTCTCGAGTAATTTCTCCACCACACTGCTCAAAAGTTTATCTGAACTAGTGGACTCTCGCATCAAGTATGCCTGAAGGTCTTGAAGATGGTGAAGATAGACGTTACAAGTTGAGTAGCCTATTTCAAATAATGGAAACACAATATCATATATGTCATCGACTAGTCAATTGATCTCATCAACTTTCTTCCATTCCTTCTCAGAGGGTTTTTCATACCAGGAACCTCTATATCGGCTAGAGAATTCACCGGCAGACTCTAATATCAAAGCTTCTTTTATCTGGTTGTTTTTGACATACCATGAAGGCTCTGGTTCTTCAAAATCATATGTACCAGCAATTTTGTCAACAATGTCACTTACCGCCAATTTGCATCTTGTACCGTGATACTTACAGTGCCCCTGCAGCAATAAACTCCAAATATCAGACCATCAAGTTGGACTTCCTTCTTTCCGCGAATGTAGAACTAAACAATCGCAATAGTTTCACCATAAAGGCTGCTATTTGGCATAGAGATAGTGGAAACCTTGTTCTCAATGCCCCCAGTTTTTCAATGATTTCAGAATGACTTCATGAGGAGAATCGGATGATTCGATGCCCAACAAGAGCGAAATTAATAATCCATTGTTTCAGCCACCAGTTATCATCAACAAAGTATGCTTTCAGGCACAGATAACCAGAACCACATTTATCGGGCTTTACAGAATGCAGTATATCCACAGAAAGGCTGACCTGCCCATCCAAATTCCTTAAAATATGTTTCATTTTTGCTTTCTCTTCCTTGTAAACTTCCAGACACTTAAGCCCAACATCATTGATGCTAAGTCAGGAGCAAGCTTTTGAAGAATTTCCTCAAAACGTTCATCTTCGGTTGTCATAGATGGCGATATTTCCGAGCAGAAAATTTCCCTGAGAGCTTGGAGGGCTTTTTCCTCGTTAACCCCATCTTCATTAAGAGTCATCCTGTTAGATGCAGATTATTAGGGGATGGCAATGTCATTGGTATCATGATGAAATCATCAATGATTCACTTGAACATCCTTCCCATGACAATATGAAAAAACCATTTAAACCTTTTCCTCATATGAAACAACAGACACAAAAGAACCCAATAAAAGTATCTCATATCTATGTACACTACGTACACACACACACACACGTGATTCACTCGAACCTCCTTCCATGACAATACGAAAAACCATTTACTACTTTTCCTCGTATGAAACAAAAGACTCACAAAAAGAAACAATAATTGGATCTGTGTCTGTGTGTGTGTGTGTGTGCCTTAAGATAAGCTCACCTTATTTACTGATGTACCAAAGTACCAACAAAGTAAACAATGGTCAACCTTACTTACCTAGATCCAAATTTTGCAAGCTCCCCGTGTTGGTGGGAGAAGAGTTAAAACACGAAATTACCTACACTTTTTTAGGTCTAAAGGCAGAAAGTCAAATTACAATCAGGGCCGGATCTGAACTTATAGGGGCCAAGGCAAACCCCTAAGATGAGGTCCTTTATTCATTTATCCAAAAAATAATTTGAAAGGGATAATAAATCCAAAACGAAATCAGAGTACATAATTATTACGAAGTGTGCCTTCTTAATTCAAACCAGAGTTACGTATCCCACTTATAAAATATCAATTTTGGTGATCTTATGATATTAGTTCTGTCTAATATTCCCTATACATAAGACATCTAAACTGAAATAACCATTCAACCGAAATAGACTGAGATCGTTTATATAGTGGATGTAAAGCAAAGGGAGATTAGAGACTGTGTGAGGGTTAATTGAAAAATTCGCTGTAGTTAGTTCGTTAAGTTGTAATCAGTGTGTTTACGAAGTTAGCTACGAGTGTTTGTGCACGATCACACTAATGGGTATAACTAATTGGAGTCTCTTGCAGCACATTACAGCAATGACTAATGAGTAAAGCTTTTATGCAGAGCAATGAAATATAGTTTGATTCCCTTCGGAAGCAAACAAATAGTTAGGCTTATGTTTGCCCCTTGCTACTTTCTATCCCAAATCTATTGTAGAAAGAGACTTCAAACTCTCTAGAGCATCTCCAATCCATGCCTCTAAAATGGAGACTTAAACATTACATTTTAGTCCAAAAGTGGTCATTAAAAATGGTACTATCTCCAACCGCAAATCTATGTTTCTTGAGGGCTCGCGGATTACAATAAGGAGAAGCTCTTAAAGAAGCCTCTCTCTCTCCCTCCCTCTCTCTCTCTCTCTCTCTCTCACACACACACACACACACAGACACACACACACACACACAACCCTCCCCGGGTCTCTCTCTTTCTTCCCGCCACTAATTAAAGTAAGGAGAAGATCTTAAAAGAGACCTCTTGGTTTCTATCTCTTTCTTCTCCCACAACCCTCCCTTGGTCTCTCTCTCCTGCTTCCTTTCGACAAGGTGCAATACCAAATAAAAATCTAGGCTAGAAATGAGGCATAAACTTTTCTTTTTGAACTGAAATGAGACATACACTCTATGATGCACAAACAAGGACACGGATACGGACATAGACACGGACATTCTAAAAAAATGGGGATACGGACACTGCGGAGGACACGCCACGTGTATATCTTTATTTATTTATATAATCCATCTATATACATATTTATAATTTGTTTTTTTAGAAAATGCAAACAAAACAAGACATCCATAAGTCCAAACATAAGTTCTTCAAATAAAACAAGACATCCATAAGTTCAATACATGGTTCAAAGTTTTGAGTAAATATAAATTTACCCCAAAAAAATTTAAAAATGTTAAATTGACCCCACCGTGTCCCCATCCATGTCCCCTACCCTCTCTCATGTGTCCCCGCCCTGTCCCCTGCAAAAAAAAAAAATTAAAAATATTGGGACACGACACGTGGCGTGTCCCATACATGTCCCCTCCTTGTTGCTGTGTGCCCGTGTCCCATACAGCGATACGGCGCCTCCTAGAGGTGTCGGTGCTTCATACCATACACTTAATGAGAGAAATATATTTTCACCCTTCATCTTGATGGCCCCTCAACTATATTAGTTGGCTCTTCAAATCATTATATCAACCTCCATCTCCATGTCTTCCAAAAGCTTTAGAATATTAACAGCACGTTCGTCCCCTTTTGTAACGAAAATACATCTATATAATTTGCTCCCAAAACAATACTTTACATGCAACCATCAGGGCCGGCCCAGGGGTAAGCTAGGCAACCCTCGGGGCTTGGGCAACCCCTCGGGCTGGAGCAACCCCAAATTTTTTTTTAAAGCTGTAAATATCATATGAAAAATATCACAATTGCTCTGACAGGTGGACAAGCAATTTCTGAAATATTCAAACAAAAGTCAAGCATCTAAACTTGAATTCATTAAGCTATACTGCAAATTCTTGGTGGTAATTCATACCTTAGATAGACCACCAAAATTTATGAGCAACAGATACGAAGTGGCCTCTTTATTAAAAAAAACCAATGTCATTGTTTGTAAGGGAACACATAACGCGTGCTATCATAAGATTCATAACCTTTTAATAAAACAATTTCTGATGAAGATTTTATTTAAGTTCAATAACGAAATAGCATGAGGTACTTAACCAGGAATGCAATACCTCAAAAGCAAAGACTGTATTATTTGTAAAGACACAAACATAATATAACGTATTTCACACAAAGTTTTAGTCATCGGAGGATATGACTTAAACCTTTACAATCTGTAAGTCATTTTTATAGATTGAAGATTTTTATATCTCAAGCCGCCACTGAGAGTATGTGCTCATCTATACCTATATTACCTGCCTTTCACAACCTCAACTTTAACCATGTCCACCGGCAAACTCTGGCACAACTCCCCACTGAACCCCCGGACTGCCCATCAGGCCATCACATAATCAATGGCCACATCCCCTGCAACCTCTGCCCATCTCCATTTTTTGAAAGAGGAAAACCCTTTTTCTAGAAGTTTCAGAAACCAATAAGTATGAGAATTGTAAAATGAGGTGAAAGTTACAATCAACAGTTCAAATATATTACTTACCTTTTCATAAATCACTTCAAGTTCAAATGTGTAAGAATAAGAAATTTACCGGATCACAATCAAAAGTCAGAGAATAAGTTGGAAATCATTATTTTTATGGGAAAAAATTTCGCGTAATATTTTTACAGCTAACCAAATAGAGCTTTAAAGTGGGCAGAAACAGAGAAAACATATGAAAGGAAAAATCACAAGGAAACCATCAGATTCAGAAGGGGAAATGTAGTATTTAGGTAAGAAAATATTTCATTATACCAAACTTGAAACTAACATGCATCAATCAAGAATTAGTGGACTTTCTTTTTGCTAATTTATTGAAAGCCGAGGTTCCTTGCACCCGTTCTCCTGAGAATGACCAAAAGAAAGAAATTCACCTAATTAATTCCCCAAAGCACAAACTATAACCTGTTTAAACACTAAAATGTCTAGAAACTAATGCCACCAGACCAATAATTATTAAAGTTTAGAAGCATAAAACACAATTTTGTATCCAAAGCTGCAACCTACATAGAAAAAACACTCGGATATCCAGTCTGCAACCTGCTTTAGGCACCCAAATGGAAGCCAAAAAACAAGAAATAGCTGCAATGAGTGTTCTGAGAATTTCGTCTAAAGAAACACCAACAAACCATCCATGTTGCACACTTGGTTAGGATAATGAATTGTTACAAATTCCTCAGTATGAGGACTAGTTGTCACAAAGAAAGGTGTCGAGGAGTCCTGATTAATAAAAGGGAGTATGACCTTGAATCAGTGGCAATATGTATGACTATTATCACTACTACTCTGCTATTTTACAGTGTGAAATCTGAAAAATATTCGAGTTGAGGAGTTCAATAAGTTATTGAAACTTGTAAACCAGATACGACTATCAACTACTTCGAAATCGTAGCAAATATCAAGTTCTGATAGCAGAGCATAAGATATAGTCGAAACGTCATGCTGACAAAGAATGTTAAAGGAAGGACAATGTTTAAAATGGTGCAAGACGAGCAACAGGGTGGCATGGATGGTTGCTTTTACAGGTTATCTATCAGACTGCAAATGTGGCGGTCTGCCATCAATCGATAACGAAATTTTGTAAGTAGTTAATCGTCGAAATGCAGCCCTCGCCTCCGATAACTAACGATTCCCCTTGGTCGGAATTCATAAGATGAGAGGTGTTAAGAAAACTTCACGGCAAACATTTTACTGAATCCTACTTTATTCTCTTAGTCTGTAATCACAACTAACAAATAAAAGGCTTAGAGCTCTTCAAAAGTAATTTCTAACAACACCAAAAAGAGGTTGCAAGTATGGGATACGTTTATCCGAGCCATATCAATATCCATACGATATTGTGATCGAACCATGTATGTGTGTGTGTAAGTTTGTATAGACACCATAAAGAAATGAACTTAACCATTCCTCCTAACCGATGAACTTTTTTTCTTAACCGCTTTTTGACATTGATTGATTGTATTTCATTAGCAAAAGGAGTGACGGAAAGAAGCCGGAAAAAAGGAAGAAGAAGAAGTAATTGTACGTGCTTCTAGTAACAACAAATAACACTAAGCTATGATACCCATATCTATACCTGATAGGAGGCTCCCATTAAGCCTACACTTTTCTGGTTTTTGTTGTGCCTACTCTTAAGTAGTGTTGTGCCTACTCTTAAGTAGGTAGTGCTGCACAGTATGTCTTCAAATTTTTTCCCTAAGTGGGGTGGGATCTGTAAAAGCGTGAACTGCCAAAACACAATCTGATTGTATTGCGTGAGAAGAACCCTCATGATCCCATTCTTGATTTGTGTTCTTGAAAGCAATCTGATTGTATTTCATACTCAAAGAAACAATGAGATTCTTTACATCAATCAAGAAATTAGCTCGTTGATCTGCATTTTCCTTCAATTTCCTATTGGCTTCCCCAATGCAACTTTTGTTAATAGGCTCCATTTTCCGCCATTGTAGGAAGCTCCCCCAGAATAGCAGGCTCTGATACTACAGGATAAGTAGGGTAAGGTAAGAGGAAATACAAAGAATTATGGAAAAAGAAGAGGGTGGAACAGAAAAGAAATGGAGAAGGAAAGAATCTTTACTAAACCAATGGAACAGTACAAAGGGAACTTTCCGTCCCAACCCTTTACAAGTTGATTGATCCTTTACAAAATAACCACTTTCAGATACAAGAATTGGCTAACTAACTTTGGCTATCCCATAACATATACGCGAATAAGAGAATTGACAGTTACCATTAATACTAGCTATTTGCTCTTTTTTAATGCTAACATATTGTAGTACACATGTACAAATTGGGTGGCACTTCCACCAAAAGAAGTGCAATATGGATTAGAAACTATTTATAAATTTACAAAAAGACATTTCTTTTTTACCCCTCCCTGAGGATGAATAATATGAAAGCATGAGACCCACTTGAAGATTATATAATTGCCAAATGCTATTGAAATTCTTTCCTCTGGGAATTGTGAGCCAATGAGGTCAACTTGGAACCTAATGACATGCCCATCAGGTATTCCTCTTACAGTTATTGATGAATCCTCAACTAGACCACAAGGAATTTGAAGAACGTTTACATTGCTGAATATTGTTGAATTAAATACACTGACAGAATACGTACAATCTATACTTCCCATACTTCTATTTCTAGTCTCAAAAAATTTGGAGGCTTTTTCCTTCTCAACCACAGACAGCAACTCTTTCCACGCAAAAGGCAGCCTCTTTGATCCCTTGAGTGGTTTCAGGCAGAGCATCAGACCTAGAGAGTAAATCCCGCATTTGGGCCCATACAAGCATAGACTTGGAATCGCCTTTGGAAATATTTTTCCAGGTGTACAGATCGCCCAGCCCTTCAAGATCAAGAAGGTGGGGCTTTTTCTTGACCTCTCTTTGGATTTTTTCACTTCCGTATGTGATGAATTGACTTTATCACTACCAGTAATAACAGGAGAATTATAGGGCAGATTGTAATTGAAGAAATCATATGCTGACTGCTTCCCAGGTTGTTTTCCCATAGAGCTGTAGCAAATAACCACAATGGTACCAAGTGCTAAAACAAACCAAAATAAACCAAATCTTCATTCCTGGTAACTGTCTCCAAAGAGTATTCCTAAATGGTAATGGCTAAGACTAATTGAGAGTACTCCAAAGAGTAATTTAAGCGATTTTTAACTTAACAAACCAAAATCAACCAAATCAAGCCTTATGTCCCAATTGGGGTCAGCAGCATCAGAGAAGGAAGAAAAAACATATATATTTCACAAGGATTTCGAAACAAAGAAAACAAATAATAAAACTACACCTTGGCTCGATTCGAGAGCTTCCCACATTGCAGAAAATCGATTCAATTTCTCTTTGAATCTGTAGGAAAAGGAATAACAAAACAATGAGCGGTTGATACAACTCGAAACTGAAGTGAAATTGAACTCACCGAGCCAAATTGAACTCGCAAAGCACCTTTCTGCAAAATTGGGATTTCTGAAAACGAAAATTTTGAACTTGAAATCGCCATTTGAAGTATCGAAATGAAATCGAACTGATTTGCACCACTGTTTTCGCTGTTCATCTTCTACGGTTCTACTGCACTTGCTATGCCTTGAGATGGGCGAGATTACAAACGATGTCGTTTTGTATACATGCCACAGTTTCAACCTGTGGCACGTATCAGAAACGACGTCGTATCCGTTTAGAAGCTTCCCAGTATTCTACAGGTTACAAACGACGTCGTTTTCCGATGCATGACATAGGTTGAACCTGTGTCATGTACCAGAAACGACACCGTACCCCTTCTGAAGCTTCCCATTATGGAATTGCAATGTAATTCGTCACTCGAGATTCATTCTAGAATTATTTATCTGATCGAAACTGTTCAAGTTTTAGATCTTCTCAATAAGATAAATCTTGTTAATTTTTATACAAATTTTCTTTTTATTAATACATGATCGGAGATGATTTGTGTGATTTTATTTTTGTGAAAATAGATTTGGCCACATTTAATCCAATCCTTTTAAATGTTAACAGCAAAGAGGTTGAGTAATTGCCCAATTGTGATTCATTACATGACTATTAACATGATCGAAAGAGTTCATGTTGTAAATATTGTCGAGAAGATAGATCATGTCAAGAATCATGTCAATCGAGAATTGAATCATACATAACCGGAGATGATTTAAGTGAATTTTTTTTCTTTAAAATAGATTTGGCTACACCGGATCAAACCCATTTTTATCAGAGAAACCGATAGAGTCTCTGATCAAACCCATTTTCAACTGTTCATCTTCTTCGAGCACCACCGTCCTCATCGCCATTTTGGCATCCCCAAATGGTCTGCATTAACAGGATGACTCTTGATGAAGATGGGGTTGATGAGGAAAAAGCCCTCCAAGCTCTCAGGAAAATTTTCTGCTCGGAAATATCGCCATCTATGACAACCGAAGATGAACGTTTTGGGGAAATTCTTCAAAAGCTTGCTCTTGAACTTAATGTTAGCATCGATGGTGTTGGGCTTAAGTGTCTCGAAGTTTACAAGGAAGAGAAAGCAAAAATGAAATGTATTTTAAGGAATTTGGATGGGCGGGTCAGCCTTTCTGTGGATATACTGCATTCTGTAAAGCCCGATAAATGTGGTTCTGATTATCTGTGCCTGAAAGCATACTTTGTTGATGATAACCGGGAGCTGAAACAATGGATTATTAATTTCACTCGTGTTTGGCATTAATCGGATGATTCTCCTCATGAAGTCATTCTGAAATCATTGCAATAATGGGGCATTGAGAACAAGGTTTCCACTATCACTATGATTTTGAAGAACCAGAGTCTTCATGGTATTTCTAAAACAACAAGATAAAAGAAGATTTGATATTAGAGTCTGCCGGTGAATTCTCTGACCGATATTGAGGTTGCTGGTATAAACCATCTAAGAAGGAATGGAAGAAAGTTGATGAGATCAATAGACTAGTGGATGACATGTATGATGTCGTGTTTCCATTATTTGAAATAGTGTACTCAACTTGTAGCGTCTATCTTCACCATCTTCAAGAGCTTCGGGCATATTTGATGCGAGAGTCCACTAGTTCAAATAAACTTTTGAGCAATGTGATGGAGAAATTGCTCGGGACGTTTGGGAACTACATGAAGGATTTGTACTTGGTACTTGCAATTGCTTCAGTGATTGATCCTCGCTACAAGATGAATTGTCTGCTCAGAAATTTGGAGGCACTGATAGCAACTCAAGAGCTGCAAAGGTTTTGGAGGCTGTACGAAACCTTTACAAAGATTATGTACATGAAGCTTGAGAGCGACTCAAATGATAATTCAAACTTGTTGAGAGAGTACACTCAATTCTTACAATCTACTATTCAGCTGAAGTCAGAATTGGATTCGTATCTGGAGGAGCCTGTCATATAGTGGAGCGAGGATTTCAATGCATTGAGTTGGTGGAAAGCTGCGAGCTCCAAGTATCCTACCATCTCCAAGATGGCTCGTGATGTTTTAGCAATTCCAAATCTCTTGCTACTTCTGACAAAGCTTTTTATACCCAAAAAAGGGAAGTTGATGAATGCAAGGTTTCCTTGGGACCCGACTTGAAAAATGCTTTGACGAGTCTTCAAAGCTGGTTTCCGAAGCCGAAAAAGATTGAAGGGAAGCTAGATGGTTCTCCTATCGGCATTATTTGGTTATGGCCCTTTCAGTATTGGTTTTATTTTTTCATGCTATCATGTTCAGGAGAATTTTATTTTTCTTTGTGCTCATTAGTGAGATGCTCTGGACCATGAATACAGAAGTGTGGTAGTAAGGCTATGGAGTCTTTTGAGACTTTTTTATTAGGTTTGATGACTGAATTTCAACATGTTTCTTCAAGTATTGCTGTCTCGGTTTTATTATGCTTCCAATAGAGCTATCTCCTTTACCTCTGTCTAGTTGTTATCGTAATTTTTTTTTTCTGGACCAAGTAGAGATTGTAATTACAGGAAATATATACAATTGTTAGTTTGCTTGGTTGTGAATAAATCTAGTTCATCCCGAAAAAAAAGGAAGAAAAAAAGATACTCCCTCTGTCCCTTTTATAGTGTGTAGTTTTCCATTTTGGGCTGTCCCTTAATAAGTGTGTGTTTTGAAAAGTTAATGGGTAAAAGTTTGTACAATTATCATTTTGCCCTTTTGAAAAGTTAGTGGGTAAATAGTTAATGGGTAAAAGTGGAGAATAATTTTAGAAAGTGGAGGTAAAAATTGATGAGGAAAGTGTAAAGTGGAGAAAAAAATTGATGTGAAAGGTATAATGATGATGTTTCTTTAATACAGTAAGTTAGATTTACGAAGCAACACACTTAAAAAGAGACGAAGGGAGTACATATCGGATCTGTTAATGTTTGGTCAAATTTGGTCTTTTTTGGCCAAGACCCACTTTGATGATTGAAACCATTAATGCTTTAGAACTTGTCAATAATCTCGGTCATAAAAACCATAATTTTGATTGAATACAAATTGATACATTTACAGAACACATTTCTATTGATAGAAAAAGATTGCAACACTATATTTCCATTAAAAGCAAATGCCCCGGTATCCTTCATTATCTTTCTAAGACGACACATTACTTGTACATCATCTTGATCTTTTGTCACCATCTTTGAAGACACACAGAGGCCTTCCCTCCAGCGGTTGACACGAACACTACCATCACCTCCGATTAAAGAAGGAAGACCGTCTTGTGCCAAATTAACCACCACTCCAAATATGTTTCGACTCCACCCCATTACTATTAGATTGGAAGAAAATTGAAAACACTTCGGAACTTAATAGTCTTGATCTTCATAACTGAATAAAGCGGTAGAAATTTATAAGTTTACATGACGTAAAGAAGAACCATCTGGGTGCTTCACGCCTAGATCGCCCGAGTGAAACCACCCGTTTGCAAAAGCCTCAACGTTCGCTTTCGGATTCTTCAAGTATCCCTTCAATTGAAGGGCTTGCCAATTTCTACCAATTTTGTCCTTCACATGCAGCTTGCATAGCGTAGGTTTCATGGGTAGTTCTGACTTTCTACATGAATGCTATCAACACATGATGGATCTGTTACAACAACAATTTGGCTGTGGAATACATTTACAAATAAGGATAAGAAGAATATTACTGTTCTATGTACAAATTACCGCCGGAGGTTGATGTCATGGCTCTGAAGACCGGCTTGACAGGTATGGCCAGTATGTCATTTAGGGGCCTACAAAAAATGATTGTAAACGGTCCCATTAGCCATGAGCAAAGACTGAAGGAATGGAGTTAATCTATTCCTACTGTCTCAAGGAATAGAGTTTTGGCTTCAAGTACCAACAGCAAAGTTATACAGGCTAGGTATAAATGAGGTTTATAAACTTTGGCAAAATTGTACCATGTTTGTCATTACTATTGGGACAAAACACACACAGCACCATGGCTGTTGCTGTTGATATTTGAAGCCAAAACTTACATTAAGTGTTCTTTCTCGGTGGAACAAAGCTGAATGAAAAGATCAAAGTTTATAGTAGTTTCTGATCCTCTCAGAAAATCCAGGCAAAGGGAAACAAAAGATACCTTGGACCTTAAGTAGCTTCATGTTTGCTTCCTCTATGGTTTTTTGGCCTTTCAGAATTGCATTTGGAATTCCATGTCCATTTTCCTCCTCGAGCCATCAGTAGATCATGATCAATGGGCAAGCTCAAGATTGTTCAAAACCCTGCACAGACAACCAAGGGTAAATACAAATTAATCTTTGTTATTTATCACATAAGCTTTATTTCCATTTATTGTATTGTAGCTTAAGGAGGCCAAAAGAAGACATGGATGAGCCAATTATTTCACCTAGAAAGTGTACACACACACACAGAGATGCCTGTATGGAATGTGAGCCGTCTTCGATGCCAGAGCCGATATGACATTCCCAAGGGCTGAGAGGGAATTATTAATAAACTGAGATTCTTTTGATCTTTCACCTTCAACTTCAATCTTGCCCACTCGCTCACTCCCAGCCAAAGGTGTCCTTGTCATCTGCCCAATTATTAAATTCTGTCCCTTAACTGTCGCTCTCAACAAGCTACGACATAATAGAGTTTTTTTGGTTATGAGGGCAATCAAAGATCGAGTTCAGTTGCCTTATTGTACCATCAAAGTACTTAAGTTATAACTTCAAGAGTATCTCCAATGCACATGCCAAATGGGTTGCCAGAACCAAAAATTGCCAAGTCATTATCTTTTTGTTGCTCCAATAAGGACTAGCAAATCAACTACCAAAATTTGTGTTTGGCACAAGGCTTGGTGATGCCAAATTTTCTTCTCTCCGTTAATGTGGCGCACAAACGCTTTTTAGAAACATCACTTCATGCAGAAAACTAGGAATAACATTTGAGCAATTGAGTAAAGTTACTACTATTTTGACATCTTTTAGCATGCTGAAATTAGGCTTTGACATGCCATTTAAGCCATCATGCCTTGGAGATGCTCCTATAACAGAACTGCGAGAACATAAATGGTCTTGTAAACAAAAAACCAAGTATTCATGACAGGTTATGGCTTGTGTCCTATAACTGAGAAGATCTGAAAGTTTATCTGTGATTCTATGAACAAAGGAAGACTTGCATTAGTTGATATCTCTGAAAGTAAATATTTTCTACACAAGGTTCAAGAAAAAAGGCAAGTAGGCAACACTACCAGAAGAGAGTAGCGAGAAGCGTTCTTACATGTCGAACATCTTCCGCATGCCGTGTCTGTGACAATGAAAGAAAGTCAATATTGTTTTAAACACCCCAAGTGCTAATAACCTGAAATTGGTCACTTAAAATATCATGCAAGCACTTGTTAAGAAACCAGACTAAGTAGAGAAACTTTTCTGAAGTGAACATTCCACGGAGTCAAATATACTTCACTATCAAGTATCTAGAATGAGAAAGGATTATTCACCATTAGACAAGTCTAACATGTACTCAAAAGACCACAGAATCATAGGAAATAGATACAACAAGAACTACAAACACCCAGGATCAGAATCTTCTGAATATGATAATCAAGCAAATTTAACACTACAGGTCTACCAGAAGATATAACAACCAAGCAAGATCTATCAGCTATGGGTGTTCAACTTGAAAGTGGAGCTTCTACTGAGGGTATATCCTGAATTCAGAAACATAGAGAGAGGAGAAACCTTTAACCACCAGATTTTGCTGCAGCATGCCTTTCACACGAAGGCCTGGTTTTGGTTTAAAGGAAGTTTCTGGTGCAAATAATTTGCCTCCTTATCTTTGTCAGTGAGGCTTGGGAGATCAATACGAACTTGAGAGACATGTAATGTGTACAATTGCCCTCCCAAGGTAACAGAGTTCTTTATCAAACAGACTACGTCTTCACCACGCACTTCAGTTATCTGCAAAACAGACGTGGAACTTCTTGAAATGTATAAAAGTCTATGTATCGTAGATTTTCCTTTTATTTTACAGGACATGGTGCTTACAAGGTGTCATATAACATTTCATGCATAAGAAACTGGGACTACTAAAATCAGTTCGATGAAAACATTGAGCCAAATGTTGACAGATATTCCATGCCCTTATCCGTGTCAGTAGTTCTATAGGTGTACTTCAATATGGAAGAGTCCATTTAACATAAGGTGGAATTCCTCAACTGTCATGCTAACATCTTCCCTAAAAGCCTGAATTTAGAGTAATCCATTATTCCAGTCCAAAAGAATTTAGACATGATAGAGCAGGTGAATGGCCATGCCCAACTAAGCTTAGAACAGGAATTTTACCCAACCAAGCTTCCATACCTCTAGCCAGACAGAAGTTGTTTCACTTCCTGTGAATAAGTACTAGCCACTAAAAATTGCGTCTCCTGTCTTCACAGCCTGCAGAAATCTAATTGAACTTCAGATGTGATGTCAGACTCGGTTCAGATTGGAACCAATGCTGTAAAAACACAAGTTTTACAGGTTTCACATTGTCAAAATTCAATTTAAGTTTCTTGTGGTAGACGAGCAATTAACATCCATTTCGAAGTGTAAATATCACATTTGCTCTGACAGTTGCACAAGCAATTTCTGAAAATATTCAAAGAAAAGTCAAGCATCTAAACTTGAATTCATTAAGCTATATTGCAAATTCTTGGTGCTAATTCATACCTTAGATAGACCAACAAAATTTATGGGCAACAGATTCGAGGTGGCCTCTTTGTTAAAAACAACAAATGTCATTGTTTGTAAGGGAAAACATAACGCGTGCTATCATAAGACTCATAACCACTGTAATAAAACAATTTCCGATGAAGATTTTATTTAAGTTCAATAACGAAATAGCATGAGGTACTTCACCAGGAATGCAACACCTCAAAAGCAAAGACTGTATTATTGGTAAAGACTAAAGACACAAACATAATATAACGTATTTCACACATATAAAGTTTTAGTCATCTGAGGATATGACTTAAACCTTTACAATCTGTATTCATTTTTATAGAGCGAAGATTTTTATATCTCAAGCACAACTGAGATATATTAACTGCCTTCCACAACCGTCAACTTTAACCATATCCACCGGACCACCAAACTCTCGCACAACTCCTCACTGAACCCCCGGACTGCCTACTTCCAATTGCATAACTAATGGCCACATCCCCTGAAACCACTGCCCATCTCCATTTATTGAAAGCTGAAAACACTTTTTCTAGAAGTTTCAGAAACCAATTAATATGAAATAGCATGAGGTACTTGCCTTTTCAAAGACTGGATTGTAAAATGAGGTGAAAGTTACAATTAACAGTTCAAATATATTACTTCCCTTTTCATAAATCACTTCGATTTCAAATGAGTAAGCATAAGAAGTTTTCCGGATTTCAATCAAAAGTCAGAGAATAAGTTGGAAATCATTATTTTCATGGAAAAAAATTCGCGTAATATTTTTACAGCTAACCAAATAGAGCTTTAAAGTGGGCAGAGACAGAGAAAACATGTGAGAGAAAATATCACTAGGAAACCACCAGATTCAGAAGGGGAAATGTAATATTTATGCAAGAAAATATTTCATTATACCAAACATGAAGCTAACCTGCATCAATCTAGAACAAGTGGAGTTTCTTTTTGCTAATTTATTGAAAGCCGAGATACCTTGTACCCGTTCTCCTGAGAATGACCGAAACAAAGAAATTCACCTAATTAATTCACCAAAGTACAAACTATAACGTGTTTAAACACTAAAATGTGGCTAGAAATCTAACACAACCAGACCAATAATTATGGAAGTTTAGAAGCATAAATTTGTATCCGAAGCTGCAACCTACATAGAGAAAACGCTCAGATATCCGCTCTGCAACCTGCTTTAGGCACCCAAATGGATGCCAAAAAACCAGAAATAGCTGAAATGAGTGGCCTGAGAATTTCTTCTAAAGAAACACCTACAAATATTCAAACAATCCATATTGCACACTTGGTTAGGATAATGAATTGTTACAAATTACTCAGTATAGGGACCAGTTGTCACAAAGAAAGGTGTCAAGGAGTCCTGATTAATAAAAGGGGGTATGATAGGTAGAGAATATAGGTAGGGAATACCAAGGGGCGCAAGACAACTCTTTCTAAGGAACTTGGCGAAATAGACCCATAACTTCGGGAGACGGGTGCCCCCTCACCCTTTGTGAGGGGTCGCAGTGACCAAGCCCGGGCGACTGTTTACCAAAAACACAGTTCTCCGCAAAGTCTTAAGACCATGTACGGGGCTGACGCTTGCCCAGAACCGGAAGTACTACTCTGCTTTTTTAGAGTGTGAAATCTGAAAAATATTGGAGTTGAGGAGTTCAATAGGTTATTGAAACTTGAAAACCAGATACAACTGTCAAATACTTTGAACTCGTAGCACATGTCAAGTTCCTGTAATCACAAACTAACAAATAAAAGGCTTGGAGCTCTTCAAAAGTAATTTCTAACAACACCAAAAGAGATTGCAAGTATGGGATACGTTTATCCGAGGCATATTAATATCCATACCATAAAACAATTTATTGTGATAGAACCATGTATATGTGTGTGTAAGTGTGTATAGACAACATAAAGAAATGAACTAACCATTCCTTTCCTAACCAATGAACTTTTTTTCTTAACCGCTTGTTGATGTTCATAGATTGTATTTCATTAACAAAAAGAGTGACAGAAAGAGGCCCAAAAAAGAAGAAGAAGTAACTATACGTGCTTCTAGTAACAACAAATAATACAAAGCTATGATACCCATATTGATCGAGCCGTAAATGTACCCATTAACGGCCCCTAATTTATTATCTTTATGTGCATTTATCGCATTATTTGGAGTTTGATACTCGTTTTCTCTATTTCAGGATTTGCGGAACACGTAACTAGTATTTAGAGCTAAAGCACGAAATCGGATTTTATTTGATGTCAAAGCAAAG